>AWOL01S0006769.1:0-62745 GCA_000715115.1 Nicotiana otophora | reverse complement strand
CCCACCCATTCCCCTCCCCTCTCCCGCCACCCCCTCCCTAACATCACCAGCGCCACTTCGGCCATTAGACCCTAACCTACGTCCCTCCCCTGCCCTTTTTATAATATTTGCCTAAGTTATATATTTTTTAAAATTATTTTCTACTGTCTAACCAAAAACTGAAATTTTATATAATGATTCATATAATATATAACTTATTTACAACTTTCATTTGATATTCATATAAAAATACAGTTACAACTAAATACAGTTTTCCTACAAAATTCGTACAACTCTAATACATCCTTTTCTTCTTCGAATATAATCTGAAAATTCATCTAAAATCAATTTAATCTTCACCAAATACCCTTAAAATTGCGATATAAACTCCAAATGATATTTCTGGTTATTTCCAACAATAACCAATCTAAATAAATAATAATTTTAAAAAATTCAACTTTAAAATCAAAGTTTCTAAACTTTTTTATGGCTGTCAATGTCTCGGAAGGTAGTAGACAAGGACTGATTCATTGGTGACAGGCAATGACACCAAATTTATTAAAGAAAAAGGAGATTAGAAAAGAGAAGAGAAACATAGATTATCTAAAGAAGAAAAATAGGGTAGAAGAATGAGAGAGAGAGAGAGAGAGAGAGAGAGAGAGAGAGAGAGGGGGAGGAAGAGGGAAGGGAGATCACCGAATATGTGGGATTCGGTTACCAAATTAAAAGGCAACAATCAAGGAATACTCAATTAATACTAATTTATATAGAAATTAATAAATTGTATATTAACTTGTAATAAAGTTAAAATCTCAATAGTGAGGATAAATAAGTTTTAAAACTTGTATAGCTAAGTAAAACTCTCAAGAGAAAAGAATAGTAGCTCTGATAGAATATTAAAAAATGTTTTGGTCTTGTATTGTGGGCCTGCAAGGAATGAGCACAAACTAGAAATTTCACATATAGAATATTGAAAAATATTTTGGTCTTGTATTGTGGGCCTGTAAAGAATGAGCCGAAACTAGAAATTTCACATATTGTGTGTACAATTTAGAAAGTATTACACGACATATCAAATATTTACACTGTATTTATCATTCGTAACTATACTTTCAGCAAATTTACCATTCGTAACTATATTTGAATTTTATAGCAAATCTCTGAAATAAGATATTAATTATTTTGAATTGAAATAAGAGAGAACCAAGCTCTTATAGCTCAATTAGTTAGAGGGCGCACTTAGTTAGTGGAGGTCTTGAGTTCGATTTTCAACAAGAGCATTTTATTTTTCTGTATTTCGCCTTAGTTTATTCATACGAATACAGTCAATACATGTTGTGTCTTTTGTATACACCCATGTATACAGTCGATACACGTTGTATCCTTTGTATACATCCTTGTATTTCGTGTTGGTTACAGTTGATATATGTTGTATTTATTATGCGACTGTAGTCATTACGCGTTTGTATACAAGTGATACAAGCTAGTAACAATTGAATAGTAGCTATGAATAGTAATTAGGTAAACTGTAGCTACTAAGCCATAAACTATAGTGCTTTATGAAAATTTCTCTACAACTTAAAGTGGTTGCACAAGTGCATATCATTGAGGGTCAGTGACATAAATAATCTTGAAAGAAGTTGGTCTTGAACCTTTGACCTTTGAAGTAGGTCACCTAATCAATTGGCAAAGTTTTAAATTTAACAAATTTTGTCTCATGAGAAAACTTTTAACTTTTGACCTTGAAGGTTGGCCCATTGATTATATGACCTGCCCAAAGTTGGCCCATTGAAAAATTGAAACCAATTTAAAGTTGGAAACAAGTTCTATGGTCGACACCACATCATGAAAGCATCAAAGTTAATACCGACGGAAGCTACTTCAGAGAACGCAACAAAGCTGGGACGGAAGCTACTTCAGAGAACGCAACAAAGCTGGAATAAGAGGTATCGTAAGAGATAGCCATGCATGGTGATCTAATCGTGGAATTCTTGATGACTGTACAATGTGATAATAACAATATAGTGGAAGCACTTGCTACACAGTTTGGAATAAAATGGTGCAAACGGTTACACTAATTTTGTTCTCGAAATCGACTCTATGGTAATTACCAATATGTTGATAAATAGGGACACCGACAATTTGAAAATCAAGCAAGTGATTGACAGAATGCTGAGTATCATACAACAAGCTAATGTGAGGGTGAATCATTGCTTTAGAGAAAGAAATCAAGTTGCATATTATCTTGCGAAGTTGGTTTCTACCTCGGGCAACAATATGACTATTAACTCATATCAACAGCTTCCTAGAAGTGCTAAGGGCTACTTTCTTTTAGATAAGTGATAAATATCCAGCATCAGAACCGAGTATGACAAAGCTAATTTTTTTGTTAGTTAAGATGTATATTTTGATGTCCAAAAGGAGAACTCTCTATACTTATCTCTTTTTGTTTTTTGGTGATGGAATCACCAAGTTGTATTTACTGAGGTAAGATTTAGCCCCCCTCATTGAAATTTTTTGTGAATACAACTCCACTCAGCATTGCAATTGGCTAATTTCATTAAAAAATAAACCTACACAAAATCGAAAAATTAAAAACTACCCTTTTTGGTATTCTATTTCTGTCATTTTCTCTATATTTGACATATAGTTAAATAATCATATAAATCTTTAGGTGATTCACTTTACTTTTAAATGAGGTTTGTCCCACTCAAATCTGATATCCCTTGTGAGCTAATTCAATTATAGGAAAAACATTTAACCACCAAATGACTATACCAAAAAAAATAATTTATTCATAACTGCTATTTTTATTAAACCAAGCAATGTCACTTAACCTCTCTCACATATTCTTGTGAAGACTAAGTTTTCAATAACTCCCAATGTATTGATATTTTAAACCTTTACCTTTTTCTTCTTGTATTATAATTGATTATATTCAAGATATAAAAGGCATTTTTGCCTCTTTGGATGTTTCCTTGTATATAAGAAAATTTATATGTTAACCCTTAATTCTACATTCAAGCTATTCCCACTTTCTTATATATTTATATTAGATTAAGGACATATGCAACTGTATATCTTGGTAATTTGTATTTAATAAAAACCTATACGTAAATCCCCTTCTTGAAAAAACCTTCCATCGGCAATTAGTACAGGGTTTAGGTAAATCTCTCTCTTTAAATATTGTTGAAATCTGTGTACGGGTAAAATCGGGAATAAATTTACCCTTGATTTCCCGGTAAAGAAATGAGAGGGAAGTACGATCTGACATGACCTCGAGTAAATATAACGACCCGATCGGTCGTTTTGTGTAATTTTCGACCCTTTACTCCTTTTTATGCTTCACACATGTGTGTTTATGGTTTTATGACTAGCGGGTTGGTTAGTTTCATTGCGGGAAGCTTTCGGATTGATTTGGACAATTGATTGTTGACTTAAAAGTTTAAATTAGAAAGTGTTGAACAAACTTTGACTTTTGTGAAAATAACCCCAGAACTATATTTTTATAACTCCGAAAGCTTCGTATTGTGATTTCAGAATCAGGCGTATGTCCGAAATTGATTTTGGAAGTCCGTAGGTTAATTTATGTTGATTTGCCAAAATTTGGCAATTTGAAGTTGAAATGTTTGACTGTAGGTTGACTTTTAGCTATCGAGCTCGAAATTTGATTTTGGGATTTGGAGTAGGTCTGTAATGGTATTTAGAACTTGTCTGGAAAATTTTGTATCATTTGGAATTGATTTGATAAGATTCGAACGTTTAGTTGTAATTCTAGAAATTTTGAACTCTATGCTCAATCACTCAGTCCTCCCAGTCACTCGGTCCTCCCAATCACTCGGCACTCACACCTGGC
This sequence comes from Nicotiana otophora, assembly GCA_000715115.1. Taxonomy (NCBI): domain Eukaryota; kingdom Viridiplantae; phylum Streptophyta; class Magnoliopsida; order Solanales; family Solanaceae; genus Nicotiana; species Nicotiana otophora. The sequence goes on along the minus strand of AWOL01S0006769.1, from coordinate 58,910 downwards.
ACTCGCACCCGACATTTGTACTCAGTAGGTACCTGCGCTCACTACTGGTATGTCAGACTCCGGAGGGACGGATCCTGCCCAAGCGCTAATATAAGCCAATCATGGCATGAATCAATAAAGCCTGTTGCAGCGTGCAACTCGATCCTATAAATATCACTCACAATCAGACACTCGGCCTCACTCAGTCATCATCCTCTCCAGCCTCTCGACCTCATAAATCACATGCCAGTATGTCTAAACAATGATAACATGATGTGACAACAAATGATAACAAAGACTAAGATATGATATGCAAATGATGAATGTGACTAAGTACATAAGTGCAATTTAAGCAAATAACTCAACAGCAGAAATGACCTCAGTGGGTCCGAACAGAATAAGCATATAGCCTAAACATGGTTTCTAGTTTGGATCACGGCTCAATTACTCTTGCACGTAGAAATTTTATGGATAGAAGCACGGTTAGGTAACTACACAGTACCATAAAATCAACCGAGTCATAATTCACATGGTGCACGCCCACACGCCCGTCACCTCGCATGTGCCTCACCTCAACACCAAATACATAACACATATATTCAGGGGTTCATACCCTCAACACCAAGTTTAGAAGTGTTACTTACCTCGAACAAGTCAAACCCAATATCGAGCAAGCCAAACAATACTCTAGAGATGCCACACCATGCGTATCGACCTCCGAACGGCTCAAAACTAGCCAAAAGCAACTCAAGAACATCAAATAACGCCAAAGAAAACAAACCCAATCGATAAAGGTCGAATCTTTAATCAAAAGCCTAAAGTCAAACTATGGGCCCGTACCTTGGAACCTGACAATACTCACAAAATATAACAACATATTCAATTACGAGTCCAACTATACTAGTTTCACTCAAATCCGACTCCGAATCGATGTTCAAAGCTTAAAAATTCACTTCATGAAATATTAGACAAAACCCCCCAATTTCTCTCTTGAAATCATCAATCAAATTCCAAAAATGAAGATAAATTCATGAAATATAATCAAAACCGAGTAGAGAACACTTACTCCAATCCATATTGTGATATCGCCTAAAGAATTGTCCAAATCTGAGCTCCCCAACTCAAAATATGTTAAAATGAGCAAAACCCTCGATTTATAGCTTCTGCCCATCCATCTTCGCTTTTGCAAACAAAAGAGCCGCTTCTGCGATAATACATCCGCTTCTGTGAAAACAGATGAAAACTCGACCCTCGCACTTGCGGACAAAATATCCACTTCTGCGACATCACAGGTGTGAGCCATCATCCGCTCCTGCGCAAGACCTCGCTTCTACGCTCCAGCCTACCGCTCCTGCGCATCCGCACATGCGCTCAAAACTCCGCTTCTGCGATCCTTCCTCACCCGGCCTTTTCCCACTTCTGCGATGAACAACCCGCATTTGTGAAGTCGCTTCTGCGGCCAAGATTCCGCAGATGCGGCTGCACCAGCACAAGAAATACTTTCAACAATGCAACAAGAGATAAAATGATCTGAATCACGTCTGTAACTCACCCGAGCCCCTCGAGACCTCGTCCAATTATACCAACAAGTCCCATAACATAACACGAACTTACTAGAGGCTTCAAATCATGCATAACAACATCAAAACCACGAATCACGCCTCAAATCAAACTTACTGAATTTTGAATCTTTCAACTTCCAAAATTCGTGTCGAACCTTATAAAATCAACTCGGAATGAACTCAAATTTTGTGCACAAGTGCCAAATGACATAACCAAGCTATTGGAATTTCCTAAACCACAATCTAACCCCGATATTATCAAAGTCAACTCCAGGTCAAACCTATGAACATTGAAAACCTTCAACTTGTCAATTTCGCCAAATAGTGCCGAAACCTTCTAGAAATATCCAAATACAAATCTGGGCATATGCCCAAGTCCGAAATCACTATCCAGACCTAACAGAATCATCAAAAATCCGATCCGAGGTCAAATACTGAAAAGTCAAACTTGGACAACTCTTCCAACTTAAAGCTTCCTAGTTGAGAATTATTCTTCCAAATTAATTTCGAATCATCTGAAAACCAAAAACGACGACACACGCAAGTCATAACACATCATACGGAGCTACGCATGGCCTCCAACCACCGAGCGAAGTGCAAATGCTCAAATCGACCGGTCGGGTCGTTAGATTGTCCCTCACTTAAACATACGTTCGTCCTCGAACGTGTCCAGAATCGTTCCAAAGCCATCAAATTGCCATGTAACCTTACCATGCACATACGCGGGGGTGATCCCACGTCACCCTATTCCATATAAGCCTGAAAACACAACATAATCGAAGATCATTACTTCAACCTTAGTCTGTACTTAGAGCCCAATTTCCAACATCCGAAATTCCTTATAAGACCCGAATATCACATCTACATACTGTATAATTCTGAACAATCTATATCAAGCCATAACCATAGCCCATGATGTAATCATATGATATACCACACAACCCGCATACTCGTAGCAATAATTTTCGATCACAGTAGCTGCTCAAAGTGAACCCAATACCGGTAATAAACCTCATATCAAATAAAACCCCATTCAAAATCTTCGTACACTATCGATGATGAAAGAAACATGCAGGAACTCATAACCACTTATCGGATCAACAAGTCATGGAGCTCTCTCGCCTAACCAGAACCATAGCCCAAATTTTAAGCTGACCTCCGATATTACTTTCCAGACACACAGACTTAATTTGATAGCAATCACTTCATTCCCAAAGACTTCATCTCATCAAATTCAAGCTACTCTACTGACATGCCACACCAATACAACCTAAAGCCACACACTATGCAATATGTGCACCAATAAACAACAACTCAAATGCACTCAAACATGGAAAATGACTCAAATGAGAGAACCGTCTGGAAAGCTCAACAAGTACCACCACAACCGCAATGCTACGAACCCATCACACATAGTATAATCCCAAAACATGAATCTATCACAAAGGATTATATCCCATCATAACCCCGCTGCAATACGTGACCCATCCAAATACTGATCCATATGAAATACCTCGAGCCCCAATGCTCAAAATCAACAACCACAGGAAATTGAACATCAAGTGCACAAGTGCATGACCATAACCATGGAGAAGCAAATAACACAATATACCATGACCAGAAAGACCATAACCAAGGCGCAATCAACTATTCAACACCCTAATAACCATCTCGCTCAAATTCCGCTATAAGGCCCAAACATAACCGCACCATGTGTGCATATAACCAACGAATCACCACCCCTCATAACATAGAAGAGTAACACATAGAACATATCTGAACACGAACAAGATCAACTCTAACCAAATGTATCACTCCTCAACATTAACAGTTCCGAGTCAACAAATCTGACCCGGTGTAGAATGCACATCTCCCTCGGGCCTACCAATGGGCCCCAAATCAACTCCGGTCATCCCCAAATGGATACATGGCCCTCCAAAAGTTCACAATGACCAAATCATAGCACGTACTACCATCTAGTTAACTTTGGCCACATCTTCACAGTCCGCAACCCCGAAATAATTTGCTTCTGAGAACTCCCAATCTACAAATCCATAGAATACATGAATCACCATAGTCGATCCCAAATCCACCACTCGAATGACTAACATATCTCTCATGCATAATTATTCCTACGAGAAATACATTTATAATTCTCCCATGCCACATAACAATCTGAACATCAGCAGTCAACCAACCAGGCGAGTATCGCAATACCAATGAAGCATCCGTAAGTCAAAACAAAATAAGCCTTCTGAAATGCGCATCCTTCTCAGTAAATACCGAGTAGTAATAGCATTTATCTAGTCCTCTGAAACCGTCCATGTTGTCTAAGAATTCTTGACCTTCCCTTCAAAACCGATCCATGACCTTGCACATGCAAATCTCAATCCCACACAATACACCGCATCTATCATGCCATTATATGAAAAATATGAGAATCTCATAATAAATTATGAGTCACCAGCAGAATTCATACCCGATCAGCCAGAAACCTTTCATTTGATCCCATCCAGGAGAAAATTACAATACGCAACATGCTTGTCACTCCGGTAGGAAATATCCATCTCAAATCGTGGTAGAAAACATCGAGAATTGTTCGAAACCCATTTTCACATAACCAAGCCATCAGAACTGAATCTCTCTAACTCAACCAAGCCACGCAGGTAGCCAAACCCAAGAGTATTGCCACAAAACACCTGTAGAGACTCACCACATCATAAGTACCTAAAGAACCGATCACGACCATTACCGTGCTGATCCAACCTACTACCAAGTTATCCTATTTCTCCGAGTTCCTTCCGAATTACCCTCAAGTTAACACTTCTCCTTTCCAAAACAACACGATACTTACCCAAAGCTCGCCACAAGAGATCCTAGCATAAAACCACACCGCCCGAAGGCCCATAAGTTGTTGTATTCCCTCTTAGCATCCCAAAAGTACCACAATCGAGACACCCACTCTGAAGAGACCTTATGTGAATCTAAAAATGTTTCCTTTACCTCCTGATACTGAAATATAAAATCCATAACTAAATAGAAATACCGCGAGTCACGACACCATCAAATGTAAATCTCAGATTCTAGCCATATACTCATCCGAAAAATTCTCAATTGCCACCTATAAATCTTGAATCCATTAGAACCTGCTCGAGAGTCTTCCACTCTGCTCATATCTCAATTGCACCGCCCAAATGGTCGAACTATATGTGCCCCATTAGCACAATAACACCCAAAGAAGTAATCCACACATCTAAGCAACCGAGTAAATTCCTACTCCATGCACAGTATATATCCTTCACGAATAACAATGCAAATCATTCCATGATTCTAATATACCCATAAAGTGTAATACACCATGCATCCAGAAATTTTCTTGCTTAAGTCATCCTCAAAACCAGCCTCTGCAAGTCATAACCGATCCACAAGTATGCCTCAGACCAAATCCAATACAACACATAACCATGCAATCAAATCGTTGATAATAGACTCCCCCACTTGGCTCAAAGCCATAGATCAAAATATTCGATAACTCATAAATACCATGCTCTATTACTGCCATAATCCCGCACTGAAATTCAATTAAATCCTTCATAAGCTCATGTAACACAAACCATATAATACCTCAAATCATCTACTAAGCTCGCATTCATCCTCGTGACCGGCAGGTCAACTTTCTTAACCAATCCAAACTGAAATCGCAACACATATAACCCACTAGTAGAAAAGAAATCCTCCAAAAACACCATAAGGATCGCACATCCATAGATTACCCCACAGGTGATAACCCACATGCTTAGCCTCAAACTGACATCTCTCTATACCTTTTCACAACCACACTACTATGCAACCACTTTATCTTCACGAGTCTGAACTCATCAACAAGAAATGAAAATCTACTTCGTCCCACAAATGAAATAACACGAAAGAACCTCTCAAAAACCGTCATAATTCAAGACTGTATCACACATCTACATAAATTGAGCATCCAATAGTCCTTTTCACATCTCAAGCAAACTCTTCCTGTCACATCCAAACCATCTGAACGCATACCGCAATCACGACATACTCATCATATAACCATCCAACCACTCATCGAGCCATAAATTCCACTCATAGGGACACCACTGGACATAGAAGTTCAAAAACACATGCTCACACAACTGAACTACCGAGCCTAAGCTGCGGTCCAAACTGGGCCTCAAGTCCTCCAAAACTGGCCCATCACCAGAACACAGAAAACACATCTTGCACCTTATCCATGGAATCCACAAACCGTCGATGTATATCTGATACGGAGCACTCACATGCGCATATGAGTGAGTGGAAGAAATTCAAAGAGATACGCTTGAAGCTGAATCAATGCCGCACGATAAGGAAAGAAAGATGGAAAATTTATCTTAAATGCCCTACAACCTCTCGAAGATAGGTATGAACGTCATCATACCGATCCGCAAGACTCTACTAGACACTTGCTCATGACTTGTAGAACCTATGAACCTAGAGCTCTGATACTAACTTGTCACGACCCAAAATCTAAATAGTCGTGATGGCACCTACCCAACCCGCTAGGTAAGCCAATTTAACAAAATCCAATTCAAATGAGATTTACTAAGAGAAGTAATAATAATACGACTGAACTTTTATACAAAATTCCAAGGACTGGTAGTACAAATCATGAGTTTCTCAGATTTAGAGTTTACAAAGCTGGTATAAAATAAATACATCATCTATTTGAAATATACATGAACAAATTTATAATTCTAAAGCTACCAAGAACAAGAGCCAGCAATGACCGGAACGTAGGTACACCTTAAATGCCAGCTCCCACCATACACAGCAACATCAGCATCCAAATTTTGCACGCAAGGTGCAGAAGTGTAGTATGAGTACAACCGATCCATGTACTCAATAAGTAATAAATCTAACCTTAGGTTGAAAGTAGTGACAAGCTTGGACAACGGTCAGAGTCACACACCATTAACCAACAACAACTCATAACAACATAATAAAAATAGTACAAGAAATAACTCAAGAATATGATGCTCAGGTCGTTCACAGTTACGAAAAATAGGCATGCTTTCAAGTATAATAGTAAGAACTCAAATCTTTCACCGAAATCACCAAAATGTGAGTATATCAGAAAATTGTTATCTTTCCAAAAAACATTCAACAACAGATAGGATGTTTCACTATAAGATGGCATAAGGAAAGTACATCTCTATGCCTACATGTTAATGTGTATGTGAAGTCATGAATGTCATAATACCGTACATCATGAGGAAATGCATCTCTATGCATACATGCCAAGTATGCATGTCAAGTGCAATGCACCACAGTGATAAACTCATGTGCTCATGCTCTCGGAGCAATCAACCTCACTCAGCACGCTCAATCACTCAGTTCTCCTAGTCACTCAGTCCTCCCAGTCACTTAGTCATCCCAGTCACTCAGTCCTCCCGATCACTTGGCACGCGCACTCGTAGGTACCTATGCTCACTGTTAGTATGTCAGACTCCGGAGGGGTGGATCCTGCCTAAGTGCTAATATAAGCCAATCATGGCATGAATCAATAAAGTCTGTTGCGGCGTGCATCCCGATCCCATAAATATCACTCACAATCAGGCCCTCGGCCTCACTTAGTCATCATCCTCTCAAGTCTCTCGGCCTCATAAATCTCATGCCAATATGTCCAAACAATGATAACATGATATGACAACAAATGATAACAGAGGCTGAGATATGATATGCAAATGATGAATGTGACCGAGTACATAAGTGCAATTTAAGCAAATAACTCAATAGCAGAAATGACCTCAGTAGGTCCGAACAGAATACGCTTATAGCCTAAACATGGTTTCTACCTTGGATCACAGCTCAATTACTCTAGCAAGTAGAAAAAATGTTAGGTAACTACACAGTACCACAGAATCAACTGAGGCATAATTCACACAGTGCACGCCAACACGCCCGTCACCTAGTATGTGCGTCACCTCAACACCAAATACATAACATGTATATTCAGGGGATCATACCCTCAGCACCAAGTTTAGAAGTGTTACTTACCTCGAACAAGATGAACCTAATACCAAGCAAGCCAAACAATACTCTATAGATGCCACCCCGTGCGTACCGATCTCTGAACGGTTCGAAACTAGCCAAAAGCAACTCAAGAACATCAAATAATGCCAAAGGAAACAAACCCAATCGATAAAGGTCGAATCTTTAATCAAAAGCCTAAAGTCAAAGAAAAAGTCAAACCCCAGGCCCGCACCTCGGAACCCAACAAAACATACAAAATCTAACAATCCATTCAATTACAAGTCTAACCATATTAGTTTCACTTAAATCTGAATTGATGTTCAAAACTCAAAAATTCACTAGACAAAACCCCCCAATTTCTCTCTTGAATTCATCAATCAAATGCCAAAAATGAAGATAGATTCATGAAATATAATCAAAACCGAGTAGAGAACACCTACCCCAATCTATATGGTACAAATCGCTTAAAATTGTCCAAATCCAAGCTCCCCAACTCAAAATATGTTAAAATGAGCAAAACCCTCGATTTATAACTTCTGCCCAGCCATTTGCGCTTTTACGAACAAAAGAGTCGCTTCTGCGACAATACATCCGCTTCTGAGGAAATTGCTGAAAATTCAACCCTCGCACCTGCAGACAAAATATCTGCTTTTGCGACATCGCAGGTACGAGCAGTCATCTGCTCCTGCGCAAGACCTCGCTTCTGTGCTCCAGCCTACCGCTCTTGCGCATCTGTGATCCTTCCTCAGCCAGACTTTTCTTGCTTTTGCGATGAACAACCCGCATCTGCGAAGTCGCTTCTGCGACAAAGATTCCGTAGATGCGGCTGCACCAGCACCACCACCAAAAATTCCTTCAACAATGCAACAAGAGATAAAATGATTTGAACCGCCTCTGTAACTCACCCGATCCACTCGGGACCCCGTCCAATATACCAACAAGTTCAATAACATAACACAAACTTATTCAAGGCCTCAAATCATGTATAACTACATCAAAACCACGAATCGCGCCTCAAATTGAACTTAATGAACTTTGAATTTTTAACTTCCAAAACTCGTGCCGAACCTTATCAAATCAACTCGGAATGAACTCAAATTTTGAGCACAAGTCCCAAATGACATAACAAAGATATTGGAATTCCCGGAACAACAATCCGAACCCGATATCACAATGTCAACTCCCGTTCAAACCTATGAACATTGGAAACCTTCAAATTGCCAATGTCGCCAAATAGTGCCGAAACATTCTAGAAATATCCAAATGCAAATCCGGGCAAACGCCCAAGTCCAAAATCACTGTCAAATACGAGGTCAAATACTCAAATATGAGTATTAAGTTGGAAGAATTGACTTTTGAGCAAACCATCAAAACTCCGATACGAGGTCAAATACTCAAAAGTCAAACTTGGTCAACTCTTCTAACTTAAAGCTTCCTAGTTGAGAATCGTTGTTCCAAATCAATTCTGAATCACCTGAAAACCAAACCCGACGACACACACAAGTCATAATACATCATACAAAGATACTCATGCCCTCCAACTACCGAGCGAAGTACAAATACTCAAAATAATTGGTTGGGTCGTTACAAAAACTAATCACATATAAGAACTCGTGGGGTCATGGGTAGTCGGAATCTACCATTGGACCCAGATTTTGACTGGCCAAGCCTCGAGTCAACGTTTTGGGAAAAGCATAAAGATCTTAGATTTATCTATTGTAATTCATTTCTCTAGCGTTGTTTGATGATATTAATTCGATTTTGGTTAGATTTGAGCCGTGTGGAGGCAAATTGTAAGGAAAAAGCTATTTTCGAGTTTTGAATTGGCCTAGTTGAGGTAAGTATCTTGCCTAACTTTGTGTGGAAAACTATCCTTAGAATTGGTATTCATTTATTCATTTTATGCTATGTGAAAGCCGTGTATGCAAGGTGACGAGTGGGTACACGGGTTGTACGTGGTATTTGACCGGTTTAGGCTACTTGGACTATTTCCATGCTTTAATTGAAATTCCATATCATGTTTTAAATTCTCATAATCAATCTAATCCTATTTGTGCTAGTTTATCATTACATGCCTTAATTTACTTGTTTAACACTTGTTCTACAACCTACTTAATAAATTGCTCTCATGTCTTAGTTGAACTTGTTGCCTTTATTTGATACATGTCATCTCTTTCATTGAGGATTATCATTTCTTGAAGTCATTGTACGTGTTATCTCATTCATTGTTAATTTCCATTATTTGAAGTCATTGTTACTAGTTATCTCTTTCGTTGTTATTATTCTCGTTTGAAGTCATGTTATTCCTTGCACTTTGAGTTATTTATATTTGGTTTGTAGTACACGTTATCTTTCTTATTATTGAATTATTGGTGTTGAAGTTGTGGAAGTCGTATTATTCTGAAGCGAAGTTGATAATTGTTAATATACCTTTCTTGTTGAAATTTTTACATTATTATTATTGTTGATATTCTTGTACATGTTGGGTGGAGCTGTGGGCTATTGTTGTGAAAACATTAATATTGTTGATTGTTGGCAAGCTGTGATATATGGTAACTTCTGGTGCGAGATGTTATTGTGATATGATATTGACGCGCATGCAGCAGTATAAAGCTTGAGGTTAATGTGCATACGGCAGTATAAGTTGGGACTTATGTGAGTGTTTCTTATAGGGGAACTATGTGAAGCCACGCAGCATCATAAGGTAGGCTAAAGTGCATGTAGCTATTTCGGAAAAACTATTTTTAAAGCCTATTTCAATTGTAAGGCTCACTCGGTGGTATAAGGAAAGATTGTGATTGAAATTGAGAAATATGAATATGAGGCGGTACCTCGGTTGTGATTCTTGATTTATATGAGGTGGTACCTCGGTGATGATTCTTATTGTACATGAGGCGGTACCTCATTGTGCTATTTTGTTATTTATCTCATGTTGCAAAGATCTTTGGCGGGAATGTTTCTTGTTGTTTTGTTTCTCCTTATTCTAGTAGTTGTTGTCCGTACATGATCATTTTGGTTCTCTTCAGTTGCTTCTTTTATGTTAACTCCATGTTTAATTTTCGGTATTAGTTCATGTTATTACCTTGTTTCGTATCAGTCATTTCTCTATTTTCCCTTATTTACCCTCATTAAATTTTCATATTATTTATTTATAACCTAGTAGGTGTATTGACCTGGCCTCGTAACTACTCTACCGAGGTTAGGCTTGATACTTACTGGGTATCATTGTGTTATACTCATACTACGCTTCTGCACAATTTTTGTGCAGATCCACGTATGTCTGCCCATGTCGGATGCTAGAATTGATTTGAGTTACTGCTTTGGAGATTTCAAGGTATACCTTCTCCACGTCTGCAGGCCTCAGAGTCACCTTCCTTTACTTTTACTGCTGTTGTATTGTTAATTCAGACAGTGATGTACTAGACATTTTAGCTAACTCTGTAGAGCTTATGACTCTGTTCCACAGTTCTTGGGAAGTGTATTGTTAAGATTCTATCTTTTGAAGTTTATATGAATTATTCAGACTGGATTTTAGTATCTTGATTATTATATCTATTTATTTGTATCAAATTTTAGGCATACATAGTTGTTGAGACTAAGAGCCATAATGACATCCTATGGAGGGAAATTAAGGTCGTGACAAGTTGGTATCAGAGTTCTAGGTTCATAGATGTTACGAGTCATAAGCAGGTTTAGTAAAGTCTTGCGGATCGGTGTGGAGACATCTGTACTTATCTTCGAGAGGCTATAGAATTGTTAGGAAATTTCACATCCTTGATTTTTTATCGTGCAAATTTGTTAACTTCGAAATTCTGAATCTTTGTCTTTCTATTCTCTCATCTATGGTGAGAACACGCATTGCTAGATCCGATGATCAAACACTCGTGCCCCATGCTAGAGCCGCGAAAGGTCGGGGCTAGGGCAGAGGCCGAGATGGGGCACGTGGTGCAGCTAGAGCACCTGCCTGAGCTGTGATAAAGGAGCCACCAATAGCTCCAATTTGGGGAGAAGCATTCGAGGTGCCTGTTGCCGCCCCAATACTTCAGGAGACCCTCGCACAGTTCTTAAGCATGTTCGGCACCTTATCTCAGGCGGGGTTGATTTCACTATCACCAGCCACATCTTAGGTTGGGGGAGGAGCTTAGACTCCCGCGGCCCGTACCCGGAGCAGCAAGTCCATGTTGATCAAGTCCTAGAGGTTATACCTATACAGACTGTTATTTTGGTTCAGCCCGTGGTTTGGGCAACATAATTTGAGGAGAAGAAGCTTAGGCTCGAGAGTTCAAGAAGTATCACCCTCCTACTTTTAGTGGATTGGATTTAGAGGATGAACATGGTTTTCTTGAGGAGTGCTACCGTATTCTCCACGCCATGCGTATTGTGGAGACGAGTGGGGTCGCTTTTACTACTTTCTAGCTGTCCAAAGTGGCATATCAGTGGTGACGAGTGTACAGGGAGGGTAGCCCAGCCGATGCATCTTCACATACCTGGACTCAATTTTTAGAGATGTTCTTGAGAGAGTTTGTTCCTTAGACCCTTAGGGATGCATGGCATGCGAAATTTGAGCAGCTGTGCCAGGGTACTATGACAGTGTCAGAGTATGCTGTCCTATTCAGTGATTTGTCCACACATGTACCTGCCTTGGTTTGTATAGTTAGAGAGCGAGTCTGTCGATTTATCGAGGGGCTCAACTATGGTATTAGATTCAGTATGGCCCGAGAGTTGGAGACATATACCCCATATTATTAGGTGGTAGAGATTGCACGGAGGTTAAAGGGTATGCGGGCCCGTGAGAGGGAGGACATGGAGGCTAAGAGGCCTTAAGGTACTGGAAGATTTAGTGGTGGCCACGATGAAGCTACAACCCGTCATAGTAGAGGTTTTGTGAGTCGTCCAGTTCACTCAACACTCCCATCTTCTACTGGTGATCCAATTGGTCCGAGGTCTCAGGTTGCATACATTGCTCAGTCACTTTCTAGAGCACCTCCTACATAGGGTGCCTTCAGCGATCAGTCCAACTGACCAGGCCCGAGTCAGTCCCAGCAGCCACGCCCATCGAGAGCTTGATTTGAGTGTGGTGATACCTACCATATGGTTAGAGACTGACCCACACTAAGGAGGGGCTCACCTCCACAGGCCATGTCACGCCCCAAACCTGGGGGCTAGACCGGCACCCGGTGCCTCACCTATCCTTGCGTACCAACTTGAGACTAAGGGAATCTGAATATATAATGTCATACTTTGGCCATGGGCCACATTGCAAGACAATTTGCGAAGTAAAACATAAAACTAAATGGATACCAAAGCTAACTAAACATCAATATAAAGCTGGGCCGGCAAGGCCGTCATAACTACTACAGCTGACAAACCAACAAAATATACATACAAGGCCTACAAGCCCAACATACTGCACTAACTGATAGGATATGTCTATAAGACTCTACGGATAGATGTACCGTGATCGGAACACGGCCCCAACCTACTCATAACCTATATACATATATACACAAGATGTACATAAAACTCCTAGACCCGGTAACTCCGAAGGACATGGAGCTTACCGATAAAGCTGAACTCGGGCAACACCTACTGAGGAGGTCTACCTGCATGTCTCTCTGAACCTGCACGCATGAAATGCAGCATCCCCAGAGAAAGGGATGTCAGTACGAAATAATGTATCGAGTATGTAAGGCAACGGAATAATTGAAAGCTAAAACTGAACTGATAATATAATAACTGAAAGTAACTGTGAGACAAAGATAATCTAAAGATATGCTTACCTGCTGATACTGACTCAACTCTCTTAATATAGTAAGTAAAATAATTGTCCGGCCCTATAAGGCTCGGTATATATACAACTGCTCTGCCGTAGTAGGCTAGTTCATAAGCGATCGTCCATACTAGGCTCTGTATCACGGCCAACTGGGCTCGCTCATAGGCGCTCGGCCACAGTAGGCTCGGTATATAACTTACCATCTAATCAGAGGTTTCCCAATAGGGGCCTGCCCATCGATTATAGCTCGATGGAAATGAAAATATTGTAATATTGTATATATAGGCTCTCTGCTCTCTTGACTGGTAGAAGATAATACTGAATTAAATATGAAGTCCCTATAAGGAGAATACTGTAATTTATGAGACTAGGATAATGTATATAAATTCGGGAGTATGAACTTCTCTTTATGCCTCGTAATCAAACACGTGTAATTATGAGATCATGCCAAAATGAAGGAATGGCTTAGCCTTAATATACCCGGAGTAGGAAAAAATTCGTATGATATTATTAAGAAGGATTGCGTCGTACTCCCTTAAAATCGCAAAATCCCGTTGCCATAACATTACGTAGTCTCGTATGAATTGTTTTTGAAGAACTCACGTTACATGTATATACATGTTCTTGTATGAACTTGCTGAAGCGAACTCACGTTAATCTATCTTACTTTGTAAAAGAGTCATATGAATCTTGTTTGAGATTTTCCATCCGTAAGTGTCTCACTTAAAGATATATGAAAGTCCTTTACAATTAAGATTTGTGGGCCCCATTTGCATAATGACTAAGCCACCCAAAATTCACCTAACTTTGCTATTTTGCAACATAATTCATGAGTCACTAATTATAGTGATGGGTTGATACGTTGGGGAAGGATCTAATCTTATTCAATTTCTCTAATTAATCACCCAATAATTTCTTAATTAACTAGGTAATCCCCATTATCTAATAATTAACTAATTATCCACATAGTTAAGAATTATCTCAACTTACTTAAAATACTACTTACTTTTAACATACCTTATACACCATACTATCATGGTCATGTAGTTCCTTGTATGGCACTAGTCCATAAGTACCGGGTATTATAGCTCGGACCGTATTTCTTCCCCAAATTGCCAAACTTCGACGAAACGCATTTCTTCGATTCGCTTATCCTCTCTCCTTCACAAATTTACTTATCACTTGTTTGAAATAGAGTAATACTTATAATCTCAAAATAATCTCATTCCTGAGCTTACGTCTATTAACTTACGACGAAACTTTAACGTACGAAAATGCGGGATGTAACATCATTCCCCCCTTTGGAACATTCTTCCTCAAATGTTGACTGATGCACTTATCATTTTCATAACTTATGTCTTCTGAATACTTTTATATTCTCTTTACTATTTAGGCAACCGTTCTTTGAATAAATCCAAAGGCCATGGCATTCCCCCTTTAAGACTCTTTCTCACACTACGACTTGTAGTCGGAATCCTTCTAATCTCAAACTGTTGCTACCTTCTATCATGCAGCATGTACGACTCTAACTTTGTATGTGCGCCTATGCGACTCTTCTCTTCTCTTCTCTTTCCTCCAGCTTTTCGCCAATCTCTAGGCTTCACTTTGTGTTCATATATAAAATTATATCAAGTTGTTCCTCTGGGCGTCATCAGCTTTGCTTCATCTAAGTAGGCCATAATATACCATAATTCTTACTTCGATTTATCATTACTGAGGTCTGCTACCAAACTCCAGGTTACTCTCGTTGCTTATCCTATATGCATAAAGCTTAGTCTTTTAATGCTTCTTCATTACTGTTCATCTTAAGACTAATGGCCTAATCTCATCTCGTACTTTGTAGCTTTTACCTATCCATTGTTGATTTACCTCAATGTTGATCTACAATCTTCCATTGATAACTTGAAACTTCTTACATAATATATTGCCACTAGGGCTTATGCTGCATCGTGGAATATTTGAAGGGATCTATCTTCCTGATCCACCTGGGGGCGATACTATACTTTCATAACCATATTTCATAGCATACCAACGTGATTTTCCTCACATGAGTATTTTAATCCTGTACAATTCATGAAATCATTACTCAATCGAAGGCCCAAACATCATCCTTCATTTATCACAATTACACCCTCATTCTACTACCAAGGCAGCATTCCATATCTTCTAAATGCTACTAGTCTTAGACTCTTTTGAGTTCACTCAGGCTATACTGAGATTTCTATAACTTAGAGAGACCATTAGCTCCCTTGTTTTCATGGGCTTAATCCTGAGGACTTATCCATTCTCGTCACCTTCTTACTCGACCTTTCTTATCCTTACTCCTGCCTTCCTAAAACCTTGTCGCTTTACCATACTTTAGCTTACGACCTACACATATCTATCTATAATACTCGCAACCTTCCTTCAACTTGCTTACACCATAGATTTCCTCGTGTTATTCTGGAACATCAAGCGAGACATCACATCGTATCTAACTCTTCTTTACTCTTTTAACTAGACCTCTCGCTACATAGAAAACATAGGCCAGAAAATATGCCACGGACGATGCCGTTATCATTCCTAGATACTGAGTCTCAGCGCTTCTGGCCTTCTATCTGAAGTATGGACTATTCAAAACCTTCTGCATTTGAGTATCTCGTACGTTGTTCATCTTTACCTTACTTACCTTAAAATCGTGCCTCACATCTTCTATCTCTTTTATGACCTCCCTTCCACATAGGTATAATTCACATCCACGACTTGAAGCTCTATTATAATACTTGCACCTCTGGTGCATACACAATCTGGTGGGAGCTTCATACTGACTTCTTATGAGGCTGGTACTTTTCTAACTTGCTTAATCATAGAGTCATTATAGAATATGGTTGTTGTACTATCTCTCTTGTACCTCTGATATTAAGAGTGATTCTGCAATATTCTCAATCATGATGTCTAAAATTTTCTGGGTCCAATAATCAGACTTCTGATTTGTTTTGTTGATGTAACTCTTTAGTTTCCTTTTCTTTCTGATCAGCCTTCGTGTAGGCTTAAGCTATCTTCCGATTTGCGGCTCATAGTATTAGTTATTATTTTAGTCTTTCATAACCGCTATGGAATATCCGTGATACCATCATCTAACAATTCAATCCCTTGTCTATGACCTGGACTCAATTCTTTCTTTTAGCTTATACCAGAGTCTTCTACAGTTGTATGATTGTCAACGTATATGCTACATGGATAATACTCTGAAATCTAAAGTGCATTCATAACGTAACTCACTCTGGATCATTGATCGAATAATTTCTTTCGTTCCTTCTCAACTTTCTTTAAATGTAAGCAATTACTTTTCCTGGTCTTTCTGCCCCCTTATTGCGTGCATACTTAGCTTATCTTAGTTCCCATGCATGTCGGAATTTTGTGCAATTCATATGGTCATGAATATTACTTTTGGTTTCATTTTCCTCTCATTAGCCACGCTAGGTGCCACTTCCTTATGGAGTGCATACAATGTTGTTGTAATACTATTGTTACAAGACCATTTCCTCTTTTGGTCACTGTACTTAGGTTGAAGCCGTCTTCCTTATTTTCTCAGCTAGTAGTTCGTTGTAGTATTTAGGGAGACCTTCTGGCTCTTGTAAAGTTACAATCTTATTACATCGTATACTCGACGGAATTTTTGATGTCCTTCCTCGCCTATAATTATCTGTAGTTACTTACCTTCACGCCCTTGTACTTGTAGGGTTGCTTTTGAGCTAATATTTTGATTGTCTTCCCAGTGGCATTCTTTTTTATTTCTATAACACTCATACGGTACCTTTAACTATCCCAACTCCTATCTGAATATTTCTCCAGGATCATGATGTTATATCTGCGAGACTGAATTCCCCATGTTGGGGTTCACTATGTTTATCTTGCACGATCTGCTGATTTGTCTGTATCCTCTTGTTTAGCCATAACTAGGCTCTTCCTGAATCAACTACCAACTACTCGTTGGCCCATTTTCATATCAATATTCCACGTAATCTTTCTTGGGTTATTTCTTTTATCTTAACTTACGTCTCGCACTGGTTCCTTATCTATCAATAACATCTCGGGTAGGAACCCTTACTTTCTCTTCTTAACGTCGTGCTTGCATAATGCTCTAGAATCATAGCATATATGTAAGATTTGAATAAGTGCAATCGCATCCCTTTCTCAGTTTTAGCGCATTCTTCCTTTACCATTCCATATTTACTAGAACCACTTAATTCTGACTTAATGCCGCATCAATCCATATTCCCCCCTTTAGGAGAGTACTAACATTTAGTGCTACGATGATCTACGCATAAATGTTTTACCTATTCATCTTTGGCGTCTTGTCAGATCTTCGATGACCCTTACTCGCCTTGCGGTAATCCTTCTGCACCAAGGATAACGAAATTCCTTACTCACGGGGGTGACACTTAGTGTAACTGGCACATACAGTCCCTTAAACTTAATTTTTCTCACATTGCTTGCTTTAGGGAAGCGTCTTCCTGAATGGCCATTCTCTGAATTTCTTATGAATCTTCTTCTGTTGTCCATTCTATTATCGCCGGAGCGCAATCTAAAATTCTTATGATGCCGACCATTATCAAATCACTCAATCCCTAATTCATGTCTAGTTTATCTTGTTCACCAATCCATACTGATTTCTATTACTCTGGGGTCTAACTTTTCCTTCTAGTAATCACGTTAGAGTCACGAACTTATTTCTCGAAATGAGGATATGACTTTATGACCTATACTCTTTTGTTGCCTCAAGGCCTATCACCTCTCGTCTCTTCCTTTATTTGACTATAGACACTGTAATACTGTCATTTTTTTTATCTACCGTTGTCATCCAGGTATCATATCTTACTCATAATGCTTCATTATCTCTCTTCTTATTTCGCTGCTAACATTTTTATCTATCACTTTATTCTGAAAATATTAACAAGACGTTCTTTTGCTTTTATCTCCCCTTGCTCCATCCATTGACTCTTCTGTTTGCTTAACATTCTCGCTCTACTAAGTACGGGAACCACACTTAGGTAATATTTATCCCTTCAAGGCTTTCAGTGCCTATCTTTGTAGTGCTCATATCTAGCTGTACTATTTTAGAGTGCACCATCTGGGTGTCTCACAAGGAAATCTATTAGCACAGTTGCAACATACTTCGCAAAGGTCAACTAATGCAAATAATCCATCCATCATTTTGGGTTACTCTAACCCCAGCCGGATCCTGATATCCGTCCTTCTCTTATACTACTTCTGTTAGCCCCCATAGGGCATAACTAAAATGGGTGTGATCAATTGTATATATCTCTGTTATTGTTGAAAGTAACTCAGAATGCTTATATTTCTCTGCTTGAATTGTAAATATTGTTAACCTTCATTTACTGTGTACCCCATACCCTTCTTCACCTTGCTTCTTTTACTTGCTGAAACTTGTGTCTATCTTTTGATTCTCTTATTCATTTTTACCATATGGGTGGATAGATATTCATGCCTTAAGGCTACTTATCAAGAAGCTTACACATCTTAGTACACACATGGTCTGTTGAAGACCTCATATTTACTCATCATACGCATGATGTAAAAATCGAGTTCCTCTGACTCAACTCTTCCACAGCCATATTCAATCCCTTACCAACCCTCTTTTGGATGTAGGTATCGTCATATTATGAATAAAATAGAATTTAAGAATTTGAATTCCTACGACTGAGCTCTACCACACGATTCAGAGTAAAAAAAAGAGTGACAATCCTAAATGCACTGTAGCCTCCTACTTATAAGTGTGGTGCACAACACACCCATAAACAAGACTCTACTAGACATGGCTTGTAGACTCCCTAGGACAGAACTGCTATGATACCACTTTTGTCACGTCCCGAACCTGGGGGGCGAGAGCTGCACCCGGTGCCTCACCTATCTTTGCGTACCAACTTGCGACTAAGGGAATCTAAACATATAATGTCATACTTTGGCCATTGGCCACATTGCAAGACAATTTGCGAAGCAAAATATAAAATTGAATGGCTACCAAAGCTGACTAAACATCAATATAAAGCTGAGCCGGCAAGGCCGTCATAACTACTACAGCTAACAAACCAACAAAATATACATACAAGGCCTACAAGCCCAACATACTGCACTAACAGACAGGATATGTCTACAAGCCTCTACTGATGGACGTACCGTGATCAGAACAGAGGCCCGACCTACTTATAACAGTTATATATATATATATATATATATACACACACACAAAAGATGTACACAAAACTCCTAGACCCGGTAACTCCGAAGGACGTGGAGCTTACTGATAAAGCTGAACTCGGGCAACACCTATTGAGGAGGTCTACTCACCTGTCTGTCTGAACCTGCAGGCATGAAATGCAGCGTCCCCAGAGAAAGGGATGTCAGTACGAAATAATGTACCGAGTATATAAGGTAACAGAATAACTAAAAGCTGAAACTGAACTGATAATATAATAACTGAAAGTAACTGGGAGTCAAAGATAATCTGAAGATATGCTTACCTACTGATACTGACTCAACTCTCTCAATATAGTAAGTAAAATAATTGTCCGGCCCTATAAGTTTCGGCATATATACAACTACTCTACCGTAATAGGCTCGATCATAGGCGCTCGACCATAGTAGGCTCGGTATATAACTTACCATCTAATCAGAGGTTGCCCAATAGGGGCCTGCCCATCGATTATAGCTCGATGGTAATGAAAATACTGTAATACTGTATATATAGGCTCTCTGCTCTCTTGACTAGAAGAAGACAATACTCAATTAAATATGAAGTCCAGATAAGGAGAATACTGTAATTTATGATAGTAGGATAATGTATATAAATTCGGGAGTATGAACTTCTCTTTATGCCTCGTTATCAAATACATGTAATTACGAGATCATGCCAAAATGAAGGAAAGGGCTTAGCCTTAACATACCTGGAGTAGGGAAAACTCCGTATGATATTCTTAAGAAGGATTGCATCGTACTCCCTTAAAATCGCAAAATCCCGTTGCCATAACATTATGCAGTCTCGTATGAATTTGTTTTGAAGAACTCACGTTAAATGTATATACATGTTCTTGTATGAACTTGCTGAAGCAGACTCACGTTAATCTATCTTAGTTTGTAAAAGAGTCATATGAATCTTGTTTGAGATTTTCCATCCGTAAGTGTCTCACTTAAAGATATATGAAAGTCCTTTACAATTAATATTTGTGGGCCCCATTTGCATAATGACTAAGCCACCCAAAATTCACCTAACTTTGCTATTTTGCAACATAATTCATGAGTCACTAATTATAGTGATGGGCTGCCACGTTGGGGAAGGATCTAATCTTATCCAATTTCTCTAATTAATCACCCAAAAATTTCTTAATTAACTAGGTAATCCCCATTATCCAATAATTAACTAATTACCCACATAGTTAAGAATTATCTCAACTTACTTAAAATACTACTTACTTTTAACATATCTTATACACAATACTATCATGGTCATGTAGTTTCTTGTATGGCACTAGTCTATAAGTACCGGGTATTATAGCTCGGACCGTATCTTATCCCCAAATTGTTAAACTTTGACGAAACTCATTTCTTCGATTCGATTATCCTATCTCCTTCACGAATTTACTTTTCACTTGTTTGAAATAGCACAATACTTATAATCTCAAAATATTCTCATTCTTAAGCTTACGTTGATTAACTTATGACGAAACATTAACGTACGAAAATGCAGGATGTAACAGGCCACTCAAGCTCCACAGATTCCGTCAGGTCCATAGACTTCTCAGGCCATGATTGATGCCCCAGTTGCCGCTCCACCTACATATCCAGCTAGGGGTCGGGGTCAGGGACGGGCAGGTAGAGGTCGCCCTAGAGGGGGAGGCCAGGCCAAATTCTAATGCTTTTTCTAGGTAGGACGGAGGCAGTTGATTCAGACGCAGTCATTATATGTATGGTTCCGGTTTGCTATAGAGATATATCAGTCTTATTTGCTCCGGGATCCACTTATTCATATGTGTTTTCTTACTTTGCTCTGTATTTAGATATATCACATCATTCTTTGAGTTCTCTTGTATATGTGTTCACGCCTACGGGAGATTCTATTGGTATGGACCGTGTGTACCAGTCATGCTTAGTTGTTATTGGTGAGTTTGAGACCAGAGTTGACGTATTGTTACTTAGTATGGTAGAATTTGATGTTATTTTGGGCATGGATTGGTTGTCGCCCTATCATGCTATTCTGGGTTGCCATGCCAAGACTCTAACATTGGCTTTGCCAGGTTTGCCACGGTTAGAGTGGAGGGGTGTATTGGATTATATTACCACTAGGGTTGTATCATTTCTAAAGGTTAAGTGGATGGTCGAGAAGGGGTGATGCTTATTTAGCCTTTGTGAGAGATGTCAGTGCTGAGACTCCTGCCATTGAGTCCATTCCGGTAGTGAGAGACTTCCCAGATGTATTCCAGTAGATCTTCCGGGCATGCCGCCTGATAGGGATATTGATTTTGGTATTGACTTGTTGCCGGGAACTCAACCCATTTCTGTTCCACCATATCGTATGGACCTAGCAGAGTTGAAGGAGTTAAAAGAGCAGTTGCAAGAGTTGCTTGATAAAGGCTTCATTCGTCCTAGTGTGTCACATTAGGGTGCTCCGGTCTTGTTTGTGAAGCGAAAGGATGGCTCTATGCACATGTGTATTGATTATCGATAGTTGAACAATGTTACAGTGAAGAACGGGTATCCATTACCACGCATTGATGACTTATTTGATCAGCTATTGGGTGTCGGAGTGTTCTCAAGGATTTATTTGCGGTCAGGTTATCATCAGCTGAAAATTCAGGATCCGTATATTCGGAGGACTGCCTTTAGGACTCGGTATGGTCACTACGAGTTCCTTGTGATATCATTTGGGCTGAAACTGCCCTAGCAGCATTTATGCACTTGGTGAACAGTGTATTCTAGCCTTATCTAGATTTATTCATCATTGTATTTATTGACGACATCATGGTTTACTCCCACAGTTGGAAAGATCATGAACAACATTTGTGGATCGTGCTCCAGACCTTGAGAGAGAAGACGGTGTATGCAAAATTCTCAAAGTGTGAATTTTGGCTTGATTCGGTGGCATTTTTGGTCTTCTGGTGTTGAGTGAGGGGATCAAGGTAGATCCGAAGAAGATTGAGGTAGTGTAGAATTGGCCCAGACCGCCTTCAGCCACTGAGATCCGGAGTTTCCTTGGTTTGGCCGGGTATTATCGTTGTTTCATAGAGGGTTTCTCATCCATTTCTACACCTATGACCAGATTGAGCTAGAAGGGTGATCCTTTCAGATGGTCCGAGGAGTGCGAGGTGAGCTTTCAAAAACTCAAGACTGCTTTGACTACAGCCTTAGTGTTGGTGTTGCCTACAGGCTCTGGGTCTTATATTGTGTACTATGATGCGTCACATGTTGGCCTTGATGCGGTATTGATGCAAGACGGTTGGGTGATTGCCTACGGGTCCCGACAGCTGAAGACCCATAAGAAGAATTATCTAATCTATGACTTGGAGTTGGCAGCCATTGTTCATGCATTAAAGATCTGGCGGCATTATTTGTACGGGGTCCCTGTGAGGTCTTTACCGACCATCGGAGTCTACAATATCTGTTGAAACAGAAAGATCTTAATTTGTGGCAGCGGAGATGGTTAAAGTTGCTTAAGGACTATAATATCACCATTCTATATCATCCTGGGAAGGATAATGTAGTGGCCTATGCCTTAAGTCGAAAGGCAGAGAGTTTGGGTAGTTTAGCATATCTACCGGCAATGGATATCACATTAGCAATAGAGGTTCAGGCCTTAGCCAACCAGTTTCTTAGATTGGATGTTTCGAAGCCCAGTCGAGTTCTTGCTTTCTTGGTTTCTCAGTCTTCCTTATATGATTATATCAGAGAGTATTAGTATAACGACCCACATTTGCTTGTCCTTAAGAACACGGTTCAGCACGGCGATGCCAAGGAGGTTACTATTGGAGATGACGGTCTGTTGCGGATGCAGAGCCGGTTATGTGTGCCTAATGTGGATGGGTTACGTGAGTTGATTCTTCAGGAGGCCCACAGGTTGTAGTACTTCATTCATCTGGGTACCGCTAAGATGTATCAGGATTTGAGGTTGCACTATTGGTAGAGGAGAATGAAGAAGGACATAGTGAAGTATGTAGCTCAATGCCTAAATTGTCAGATGGTGAAGTATGAGCATCATCGGCCGGGTGGTTTTCTTCAGCGGCTTAAGATTTCCTAGTGGAAATGGGAGCGTGTCACCATGGACTTCGTTGTTAGGCTCCCACAGACTCAGAAGAATTTTGACGTTCTATGGGTGATTGTGGATAGGTTGACCAAGTTGGTTCATTTCATTCCGGTAGTGACTACCTATTCTTCAGAGCAGTTGGCTCAGGTTTATACCCGCGAGATTGTCCAACATCATGGCGTACCAGTATTCATCTTTTCTGACCGGGGTACGCAGTTCACATCATGTTTCTAGAGAGTTGTACAGCGTGAGCTAGGCATATAGGTTGAGTTGAGTATAATATTTCACCCTCATACGGACGGACAGTCACGCATGTGTTATGGATTTTAGGGGTTCTTGGGATCAGTTCTTGCCACTTGCAGAGTTTGCCTACAACAACAACTACCAAACGAGTATTCTGATGGCTCCTTATGAGGCCCTATATAGGAGACGATGTTGTTCTCCAATTGGTTGGTTTGAGCCAGGAGAGGCTAAGTTATTAGGCACAGATTTGGTTTGAGATGCTTTGGAGAAAGTCAAGATGATCCAGGATCGGCTGCGTACAACCAAATCTAGATAGAAGAGTTATGCAGATCATAAGATTCGCAATGTTGCATTCATGGTTGGAGAGCGAGTCTTGCTCCAGGTTTCACCCATGAAGGGTATGATGAGTTTCGGGAAGAACGACAAGTTGAGCCCTAGGTATATCGAACCTTTTGAGATCCTTAGGAGGATTGGGGAGGTGGCCTACAAGCTTGCATTGCCACCTAATTTATCTGTGGTTCATCCGATGTTCCATGTTTCTATGCTCCGGAAGTATTATGGCAATCCGTCTCATGTTCTAGACTTCAGCACAGTTCAATTGGATGAGGATTTGACTTATATTGAGGAGCCTGTGGCTATCTTGGACAGACAGGTCCGGAAGTTGAGATTTAAGAATATCGCTTCAATAAAGGTTTAATAGAGGGGTCATCCAGTCGAGGAGGCGACCTGGGATACCGAGCACGATATGCATAGTCGTTATCCTTATCTATTCACCACTTCAGGTATGTCCTTAAGCACGCTCGAGGATGAACGTTTGTTTTGAGAGGGGGAGAATGTAACGACTAGATCGATCGTTTTGTGTAATCTCTGCCCCGTTACCCCTTTTTATGCTTCACACAGGTGTGTTTAGAGTTTTATAACTTGCGGGGTTGGTTAGTTTTGTTCCAGAAAGCTTTCGGGATGATTTGGACCCTTGATTCTTGACTTAGAAGTTTAAATTAGAAAGTGTTGAACAAATTTTGACTTTTAGTAAAATGACCTCGAAACTGTGTTTTTATGTCTCCAATAGCTTCGTATTGTGATTGCGGACTTGGTCGTATGCCCGGAATTGATTTTGGAAGTCCGTAGGTTGATTTATGTTGATTTGCCGAAATTTGGCAATTTGAAGTTGAAAGGTTTAACCGTAGTTTGACATTTAGCTATCGCGCTCGAAATTTGATTTTGGGACATGGAATAGGTCCGTTATGGTACTTAGAACTTGTGTACAATATTTGGTATCAGTTGGACTTGATTTGATAAGATTCGGACGTTTAGTTGTGATTTTAAGAATTTTGAACTTTACTTTTAAATTCTGCGTTTTAGAGTTATATTTGTAGTTTTAGATGTTATTTTTGTGTTTTGAGAGCGAGCGAGTTCGTATGATGTTTTTAGACTTGTGTAGATGTTTGGTTTGGAGCCCCGAGGGTTCGGATGAGTTCCATATATTTTTTGGAATGGTTTTGAACTGAAATTAGACCGCGGGTGTGCTGGTGCTCTGTTATCGCAATTGCGAGCACCAACCTCGCAATTGCGAAGGTGGCAGTAGGGGTTCAGATGTTGCAAATACGACTTCCCCTTCGCATTTGCGAAGGTAACAGGATTCCAGCTTTGTTCGCATTTGCGAACAAAAGTTTTCTTATGCGATAGCAGCTAGTTCGCACTTACGATGCCTTTTCTTGCAATTACGATGAACGCTGAGGTAGTCAGGGTTCATAAATGCGAGCCATGGTACGCAATTGTGAGGGTTCACATGTTGCAAATGCGACATCTGCAACTGGTTAAAGGGCTGGGAGACTGGACTTTTAGTCTCATTTTCATATTTTTGAACCCTAGACTCGGTAGGAGGCGATTTGGAGAGGGAGTTTTACCTACAAACTTTGGGTAAGTGATTCTAATCTATTTCTAATCATATTCCATCAACATAGTGTAGATTTTAACATCAAAATCATGTGAATCAAAGTGAATATTTATGACGCCTTGTCAAGTTTCTGAAAAATAAGAAATTGAGTTTTGAGAGTCGATTTGGACTCGGATTTTAAAACTGATCACATATATGAACCCGCGGGATCATGGGTAGTCGGAATCTAGCACTGGACCCGGGTTTTAATAGGGCGGGCCCCGGGTTGACTTTTGTTGACTTTTTGAAAAAAGCGTATAGATCTTAGCCTTATCTATTGTAATTCATTTCCGTAGCATTGTTTGATGATATTAAGTCAATTTTGGTTAGATTTGAGCCGTATGGAGGCACATTTTAAGGGAAAGTTATTTTGAGTGTTGAATTGGCCTAATTGACGTAAGTATCTTGCTTAACTTTGTGGGGGGAAACTGCCCCTTAGGATTGGTATTGATTGATTTATTTTGTGCTATGTGAAAGCCATGTACGCAAGGTGACGAGTGGGTACACGGGTTTTACATGGTATTTTACCGGTTTAGGCTACTTAAACTATTTCCCTACTTTAATTGAAATGCCATATCATGTTCTAAATTCTCATAATCAATTTATTCCTATTTGTGTTAGTCTATCCTTACATGCCCTATATGACTTGTTTAACACTTGTTCTACATCCTACTTGATGAATTGCTCTCATAGTTGAACTTGTTGCCTTTATATGATACATGCCATCTCTTTCATTAAGGATTATCTTTTCTTTAAGTCATTGTACGTGTTATCTCGTTCATTGTTAATTTTCATTATTTGAAATCATTGTTATTATTTCTCTTTCATTGCTATTATTCTCATTTGAAGTCGTGTTATTCCTTCCATTTTGAATTATTTATATTTGATTCGTATTACACATTATCTTTCTTGTTGTTGAGTTATTGGTATTAAAGTTGTGGAAGCCATGTCATTCTAAAGTGAAGTTGATAATTGTTTAGATACCTTTCTTGTTGAGAATTTTACATTCATTATTATTCTTGATATTCATGTACACGTTGTGGTGCAGCCGTGGGCTATTATTGTAGAAATATTGATATTCTTGATTGTTGGAAAGTTGTGATATATGGGCATTTGTGGTGCGAGTTGTTATTGTGATATGATATTAACGCGCATGCAGCGGTATAAAATTGGATTTATGTGTGTGTTGCTTGTAGGAGAACTACATGAAGCCACGCGGTGTCATAAAATTGACTAACTATGAAGCCGAATATAGCTATTTCGAAAACAACTATTTTCAGAACCTATTTCAATTATAAGGCTCACGTGGTAGTATAAGGAAAGATTGTGATTGAAATTGAGAAATGTGAATACGAGGCGGTATCTCAGTTGTGATTCATGATGTATACGAGGAGGTACCTCGGTGATGATTCTTATTGTACACGAGGCGGTACCTTGTTGTGTTATTTTGTTGTTTATCTCATGTTGCAAAGAGCTTTGGAGGGAATGTTTCTTGTTGTTTTGTTTCTCCTTGTTCTAGTAGTTTTTTTTCATACATGATCATTATGGTTCTCTTCAGTTGCTTCTTTTATGTTAACTCCATGTTTAATTTCCGGTATTAATTGATGTTATTACATTATTTTGTAGCAGCCATTTCTCTGTTTTCCTTTATTTACCCTCATTACATTTTCATATTGTTTATTTATATCCTAGTAGGTGTCTTGACCTGGCCTCATAACTAATCTATCGAGGTTAGGCTTGATACTTACTGGGTACCCTTGTGGTGTACTCATATTACGTTTCTGTACAATTTTTGTGTAGATCCAGGTACGTCTGCCCATGTCAGACGGTAGAGTTGATTTGTGTTGCTGCTTTGGAGACTTCAAGGTATACCTTCTCCACGTGTGCAGGTCTCGGAGTCACCTTACTTTACTTTTACTGTTGTTTTATTGTTCATTCAGATAATGTTGTACTAGACACTTTAGCTTACTCTATAGAGCTTATGACTCTGTTACACCGTTCTTGGGAAGTGTATTGTTAAGATTCTGTCTTTCAGAAGTTATATGAGTTATTCAGACAGGTTTTTAGTATCTTGTTTATTATATTTGTTCAGTTGTATCAAATGTTAGGCTTACCTATTAACTGCAGATCAATGTTTACTGGAATAAGAAGATATTTTACTTTATTTAGACTTGTATTAGAATTGAAACTCCCCTGCTATATAAATGGGGAGAACCTTTATATTTTAAAACTACTGTTGGCATGCATATCAAAGTAATAAAAGATAAATTTTGTCCTTTAGCTATTGTTCAAAGTGTTCTTCAGCTGTTTGTTTATTAAGTGATAACTGAGCTCGTTCCGAGGGCGAAATCGGGACCAATTCCCCAACGTCCATTGCAAAGCTAAAATCTTTCACCCATTACCTTCAGTTTGATCGCTTTCATTTCTTTTAATTCAATTATTTATTGTTCATAGTTCATTCGTATTAAATTAAATCACATATCTTTTAACCGCGTATAAATTTAATTGTTACTCATTTTAAGGGTAAACAGATTGGCACGCATATCAAAGTAATAAAAGATAAATTTTGTCCTTTAGCTATTGTTCAAAGTGTTCTTCAGCTGTTTGTTCATTAAGTGATAACTGAGCTCGTTCCGAGGGCAAAATCGGGACCAATTCCCAAACGTCCATTGCAAAGCTAAAATCTTTCACCCATTACCTTCAGTTTGATCGCTTTCATTTCTTTTAATTCAATTATTTATTGTTCATAGTTCATTCGTGTTAAATTAAATCACATATCTTTTAACCACATATAAATTCAATTGTTACTCATTTTAAGGGTAAAGATTGGCGCCCACCGTAGGGCTAAGGATAATAGTGGTGATTTAATACAAATCTCCATAACACACCCTATTTTATACTTGCTATTTGAAGATTGATTTCAAGTTAATCCAAAAATGTCAAATTCTCAGTTTTCTCACTTGAACGTTGATATCGAGTCAGGCCACCATGATGAAAACAATAACGTGGTATCCAGCAATGACGTACCCCCTGTTGATCCTAATGGTGTCCCAATCGCTGACCCGGTTGACGCTAACTCACATGTTGCCATCAACATCAACCCGCCAACTGATCTCGAAAATAGCATTCGCGGGGCACGCCGGCCATCGGCTCGGGAAGCACCCGAAGGGGAAGGTAATGGAGTCAGCTTACGATTGATTCTCGAAATTTTGCAAGCTCAGCAACCGGCAATAGCACAGCTGCAGACCCAACGTCATGCCCAGAAAGACCGAGCCTGAGCGGGTTAGAGAAAATGCTTTAAGAGATAAACAGATTACTGTGGAACCGAATGAGTTTGGGCCCGGGGAAACTTCCAAGGTGATGAAAATGATTGAAGCGCTAACAAAGCGGGTGCGGTACGGTGAGAGAAAGATAGAGGCAAATGACAAGAATGTGAAAACTTACAATTTAAGGGTTGATCAGATCCCCGAAGCTCCTCCAATATTGAAAGGGCCGGATTCCAAAAAATTCATTCAGAAGCCTCCCCCCCCCCCCCCCCAAGTGCAGCACCTAATCCAATTCCAAAGAGCTTCTAACCTCCTATACATGCGCAATAAAAGGCAACGACCTAGAAGACGATGAGATCTAGTCGGTGTTATTAAAGAAATTTGGGGAAACCTTATCCAAAGGAGCAATGATATGGAACCATAACTTACCCCCAAATTCTATTAATTCATTCATTATTCTTGTTGATGCCTTCATTATAGCCTATGCCGGTGATATCAAGGTCAAGACGAGGAAATAGACCACTTCAAATTCAAGCAAATAGATAACGAGATAAGTAGGGAGTTTGTGTCAAGGTTCAAGATGGAGCGAATCCCCAGACGTAGATGATTGGACCGTTCAGGCGTTCGCCCAAGGGCTTAACCCTCGGAGTTCCATTGCTTCTCATCAATTTAAGCAAAACTTGGTGGAGTACCCGACAATTACTTAGCTCGATGTACATAACAGGTATCACTCAAAGATTAGACTCGAGGACGACAAGTTAGGGGACCCCTCGGGGTCTGTTTACCCCAACAGGGCAAGCGACAGATCTAGAAGAATTATGGACCAGGAGCCAAGGCCGGCCCGAGATTGGTATCATCCATACAGCTCGGACATAAGGGGAAATGGACCACCACACAACTAGGAACAATAAGAGAAATGACCAAAGACCTAGCAACTGAGGCCTGGTGAATAAAGACGGTTTTGATGGACCGCTTGGGGGTAGGGAAGCACCGATAGTATCGAAATATAACTTCAACGTGAACGTTGCGAGTATAGTGTCGGCCATTGGTCACATCAAGGAGACGAAACGGCCTAGGCCACTTCAGTCTGATCCCACGCAAAGGGATCACAACTTGGTGTGTAGGTACCATGGTACTCATGGTCATAGGACCAAATATTGTCGACAGTTAAGAGAGGAAGTGGTTCAACTATTCAACAACAGGCATCTTCGGGAATTCCTAAGTGAGAGGGCCAAAAGGCATTTCAAAAATAGGGATGCCAACAAACAAATTGAGGAAGAGGAGCCTCAACACGTAATCAACATGATCATTGGGGAGCAGATGTCCCACAAGGGCCAATGATAAAACACACCAAAGTTTCTATCATAAGGGAAAAAGACACCCCGAGATTACGTATTGGAGGGGTTCATCTCGTTCAGCGATGAGGATGCCGATGGCATCATCCACCCTCACAATGATGCACTAGTAATATCAGTACATATAAATAAATCTTGAGTTAAATGTATGTTAATTGATCCAGGTAGCTCGGATAACATCATCCGATGGAAGGTTGTAGAGCAATTGGGATTGTTGGACCAAATTGTACCGACAGTACGAGTATTGAATGGGTTCAACATGGCATGCGAGATGACGAAGGGTGAAAAAACTCTATCGGTAAGCACTGTTGGGACTACCCAAGAAACTAAATTCTATATGATCGAGGGGGATATGAGATATAATGCCTTGTTCGGGAGGCCATGGGTTCACAACATGAGGGCGGTGCCTTCGACCCTACATCAAGCATTGAAGTTACCCACTCTGAGCGGAATCAAAACGGTCTATCGGGAACAACCAGCCACAAAAGAGATGTTCGTTGTCGAGGAAGTGGCCCCGATGCCCGCGGTTTCAACATCAAAAAGTAGGGGACTGGTCGAAAAGAAAGAAACAAAATATCAATCAGCAGACCCGACCCTGATCGGGTTGGGAAGACAAGAGCAACACGCATAAAATGAGGAAGATGATTACGGTGTCCCGACGTCCTTTATAGCACCCGATGATATCGATGCCACAAAATCAACGATCGAGGAATTGGAGCAGGTCATATTGATCGAGTATCTACTGGATAGAAAGGTATACCTAGGCAAGAGGTTAACTCCCGAGCTCAGGAAAACACTTATTGATTTACTTGAAGCTAATGCTGATTGTTTTGCCTAGTCCCACTTAGATATGACAGGGATCCTACCGGAGGTAACAACTCACAAATTGAGCTTAGATCCAAAATCCCACCCGGTTAAATAGAAGAGGAGGCCGCTGTCCGAGATCAAGCATGTATTCATCAAAGACGAAGTATCTAAACTTCTGAAAATAGGTTCCATTCGGGAAGTTTAATACCCATACTGCCTAGCTAACGTAGTGATCATGCCTAAAAGGGAAACAAATTCAAAATGTGTGTGGATTATAAGGACCTAAATAAGGCATGCCCAAAAGATTCATTTCCTTTTCCTAACATCAACCGAATGATCGATGCGACGGTCGGGCACAAGATATTGAGTTTTCTCAATGCCTATGTCGGGTACAACCAAATTTAGATGGACCAGGAGACCAAGAAAAGACTTCTTTTATAACTAAATTTGGCACCTACTGTAATAACGTAATATCGTTTGGGCTAAAAAATGTCGGTGCCATATATCAACGCTTAGTTAAACGGATGTTTGAAGAATAAATAGAAAAATCAATGGAAGTCTATATTGACGATATGTTAGGTAAGTCCCTGCAAGCAGAGGACTATTTAAAGCATTTGTAGGAAACCTTCGACATATTGAGGAAATACAACATGAAGCTAAATCCGGAGAAGTTTGCTTTTGGGGTCGGCTCGGGAAAGTTCCTCGGTTTCATGGAATCCAACCGAGGAACAGAGATCAAACCGGATAAGATAAAAGCCATAGAAGATATCACCATAGTTGACAACGTCAAGGCAGTATAAAGGTCAACTGGGCGGATAGCCGCATTGGGCCAGTTTATTTAAAGATCGTCCGACAAAAACCACTAATTCCTCTCATTACTAAAGAAGAACAACGACTTCTCTTGGACCCCGGATTTCTAGCAGGCTTTAGAAAAATTCAAATGATACCTATCGAGCCCTTTTTTGCGGCACACTCTAAAGGAGAATGAGCAACTATACCTCTACTTGGCAGTTTTTGAGGTAGCGGTAAGTGGTGTCCTAGTTCGGGAAGAAGAAGGTATGAAGTTTCCTATTTATTATGTTAGTATAACTCTAGGCGATGCCGAAACAAGGTATCCACACTTAAAAAAATTAGCACTCGCCTTATTGAGCGCATCTAGAAAATTAAAACCGTACTTTCAGTGTCACCCCATATATGTCGTGACCTCGTACCCGCTAATGAATGTTATGCATAAACTCGAGCTCTCGAGCCGGTTAGTCAAATGGGTCGTAGAGATTAGCGGGTATGAAATCGAGTATAAACCTCGAACTGCTATAAAATCTCAGATTTTGGCAGACTTCGTGGCCGACTTTACGCCAACCTTGATCCCTGAGGTTGAGAAAGAATTACTGCTCGCCTCGGGGACTAGCTAGGGGGTTTGGACCCTATTCACGGATGGTGCTTACAATGCGAGAGGGTCCGGGTTGGGAATCGTACAAAAACCACCTACGGGTAATGTAATAAGGCAGTCTAGTACAATTATGAAATTGACTAACAATGAAGCCGAATATGAGACTATGATTGCAAGTATAGAACTGGCTAAGAGCCTGGGGGATGAGGTGATCGAAGCCAAGTGTGACTCCCTCCTTGACGTTAACCAAGTCAACGGGCGTTTGAAGTAAAAGAGGATTGTATGCGGAGATACTTGGATAAATTGCAAATGACCATACACCAATTCAAGGAATGGACTCTACAGTATGTACCTCGAGATCAAAATAACGAGGCTGGTGCATTGGCCAATCTAGGGTCTTCGGTCGACTCCGACGAATTCAATTCCGGAGCAGTAGTGAACTTGATGAACTCAGTAATAAATGAAGGTCACGCTAAGGAAAACTCGACAAGCTTGACTTGGGATTGGAGAAAAGAATACATAGACTACCTTCAAAAGGGGAAATTACCGTCGGATCCCAAGGAATCGCGGGCCCTAAGTACTAAGGCTGCCATGTTTGGCTTGGTTGGTGGAAAATTATATCGAAGATCATTTTTCGGGCCGTTAACAAGGTGCTTGGGACCGGAGGAGACCGACTACGTGATAAGGGAAATATACGAGGGTACTTGTCGAAACCATTCAGGAGTAGAGTCCTTAGCTCGGAAACAGATCAGAGTCGGTTATTATTGGAATGAGATGGAAAAAGATGTGACGGACTTTGTTCAAAAGTGTAACGAATGCCAGAGGTATGCCCCGATGATTTACCAAACGGGGGAGATGCTTCACCTGGTCCTTTCCCCCTGGCTGTTTATGAAATGGGGGATAGACATCATCGGTCCATTGCCATGGGCACCTGGCAAAGCCCAATACATATTACTTATGACCGATTATTTTTTCAAGTGGGTCAAAGCCAGGTGTTCGAGAAAGTTAGGGAAAAAAGAGGTCATTGACTTCATCTGGGATCATATAATATGCCGGTTCTGGATACCGACCGAGATCACATGCGATAACGGGAGGCAATTCATCGGCGGTAAGGTTAGTAGATTTCTCGAAGACCATAAAATAAAAAAGATCTTATCGACACCCTACCATCCTAGTGAGAACAGTCAAGCAGAATCAACAAACAAAACTATACTCCAAAACTTGAAGAAGAGATTGACCGACTCAAAAGAAAAATGGAAATAAATTTTGCTCGAGGTCTTGTGGGCATATCGAATGACTTCAAAGTCAAGCACCTGTACAATACCGTTCTCTTTAGTCTACGGTGTGGAAGCTCTGATTTCGGTAGAAATAGGAGAACTAAGCCTAAGGTTCCAATATGCTATAGAAATGTCAAATAACGAGGCCATGGCCATGATCATAGACTTATCAGACGAAAGGAGAGAAGCCACCCTAGTCCGGTTAGCGGCCCAAAAGAAACGAATGGGGAGATACTTCGACATTTCAAAGTCGGGGACTTGGTATTGAGGAAAGTTACAATTCGTACCAAGAACCCGAATGACAGGAAACTAGGCCCGAATTGGGAAGGACCGTATAGAGTCTTTGGTATAACCGAGAAAGGCTCATACAGGCTAGAGTCCGGGAACGGTGTACAACTACCTAACAACTGAAATATAGCTTATTACGCTATGGTACTACTGCTAAGGTATGAACACAATTTCCTTTTTAGTTTATTACGCTTAGGCACTCAGTCGAGGTCAAACCTGAAGATTAGGTCTAAAAGCACATGTTGCACTCTTTGTTCCTTGGACCAGGTTTTTCCCAAAGTGGATATTACGGCAAGGTTTTTAACGAGGAAATAGAAAAATGTGCTACCCTAGTTTTCAAGACTGGCCTGAGGCTGGGACTGCGGATCACCCGTGTTAGACTGATATCATTCAAGCCTTCACAAGCTCAATCTCGAATACTAAGGGACCATCACACCCTAAGTCAAGATCATGAGTTTGAAAATTCAGAATGCATTTTTTTTCTTATTCGATATTGATAGCCAAGGCTTGAATATTAGAATTAACTATAAGGGTCAAACGAACCGTGCCCGTGTAGCTCATTCTCGCCATGGCAGAAAGCTTTTTTGTACTTTTGGTTATGTACTCTACATTCAAAGTAATAAAAGAAGTTAGCCTTCTATGTTTCATCAGTTCGCATTCACACCAACGATATTATCGTTAAGTTGCTTAAAGAAAATATAAGGTTCAAAACCCTTACGCCTATGGGCCTCCCCGAATCAGGGACTGCTACCCGATAATAAAATCGGACAATTCGGGCTACCAAATCCTTGAGGCACTAACCCTACTAGGCAGGGCCCAAACACGAAAGGCTACAGCCAACCTAAACAACTTGGAGACATCTGAGTTCGTACATAAAAAGTAAGGTTCTTACACTTGGTTAAAACTTATGAAAGATTACTTCAGACCCGGCGATAAAAAGAGCTGGCAAAGAATAATCGTGTCCGGTTAAAACGTTCAAGTATTTTAATAAAGACTTTGTTTTCTATCATATCCACCGAAGGCAAAACAACTCAGAGTTGTTACTTAACCCAGGCCTCATCCGGGCTTTAGGGGTACGAACAGTCTAATTTATGACAAACTCTATGCTAAGGCATCTATTGCTTATTTTAAACACAAGTTATAACTCTCGAACATAAAGCAAATACTGAAAATAAAGGACACAATATAGCCGAAGGGAAAGTTTTATATATATACCAAACGATATTTATAGAGGCACTGTGAAGCGGCCCCAAAATAAAAAATGTACAAAAAAAACAAAAAATAAACTAAGGCATTATCTGCCTAGTCTTCACCGGAGCTGACTCGCCGCCCGAACTCTCAGGCTTGTATCTCTCTTTGGCCTCAACCTCGATACTCGAGCCTCTTCGATCTCGGCCACTAGATCGAATCCCCGGGCATGAGTCTCCTCAAGGGTATCCCCACTTCACATACTCAACCTTCGTTATTATGTGGGCCTCAGCCATCTCCAAATTATTCTAATACTGGGCCAGCATATCCTCAACTTTGGCGGACTCATTCGGAGGCGCCTCCAACTTGGACTTCAGCACGGTATACTCCCCCGTGACGGTCGAGTCCAGTTATGCTCGGAGCTCATCGTTCAACCGAGACCCTTTGTCGGCTTTATCCTTCATCACCCGGAGCTGGTCCTTGAATGATGCCAATTTCTCTTTAGTAGCATCCTTATTTGAGGCCATGAGATCCATCTTGCTCCTTAACTCCCCAACCGAGACTTTGACCTCGTTCATTTCGGCCCTGAACTGGGCGATCAGGTCTATCTTTTCTTGGACCTGTGAGGTTGTGCATTAGCAGTTGTGCTTAGCCTCTCGTTATTAATCTAAAACAACCTTACCTTTTCGACCAGAATGGCATGTTCCCATTTCACCGACGAGGCCTTTTTTGAGCTTTTTCTAGCTCGGCTTGGAGGACGGGAAGGTCCTTAAGGGCCTCATCTTTTTGCTCACTAAGAGCTTTGTACATGTCCTTCTGCCGAACCTGCTCCTTGAGCTCAAACTCGAGATGACCCACCCCCATCTGAGACTGATGGAAGCTCTCATGATGAAGTACAGAGGCCTGAGGAATAAAAATAATGAAATCATTAAAATATGCTAAAGCTAAATGAACCCTTTAAGGGATATAAGTAAAGGGAAACATACCCTGTCCAACACATGTTGTGCCTCGTTGAAAAGGTTCGGTGCATCCAGTTCGTTCGTCTTTGCTTGATCCTCTTTGGTTACCAAACAATGAAGGTAGCTGGCTATGTCAACGGGCCCGAATAACACCCTGGTATCCACCGGTATCATTAACATGATCGTCCTCTTACGATCGGGATTTGTGCTCAGGGTGGGGAACTTCTTCACAAGCTCTAGGCTTGAGCTCAGCCCGCCTAAATCCGGCAACGCGTCCTTTCTCGGGATTTCAAGGTGGCCAAAATCGAAGTAGTCCTCTAGTGCACCAAAGTCCATGCCTTCAAAGAACAGGTAAAGGGACTTACCTACGACACGTGATGCCTAGGTTAGATTTTCTCAAATGGCCTGGGCCTCATCAAAAAGAGACTTTGTGTGAGACGGTGACTCCGGAACGTCGATGATGTCGGTAGCTTCCCTCGAAATTGGAGTAGCTTCTCGAGAGGCAGTAGCCACAAGCTTTTCCTTGGGCTCCCAAACTAAAGAGGATTCAGCCTTACGGTCGCCTCCCTCCGGTGTTGCCCGCTCTTCTGAAATGACGGCCGGATCATGAGCGACAAACTCCAAGTCATCATCTTCAGGATAGTCCCTGAGCCGAAAAAGTGAATCAGGGTTTGGTACTCTGGTCCGAGTACTCTCTTTGGTACTCTTTCGGACCCTAACCATAACCCTTTTCTTCTTGGCCTCGGATGGAGCATCCAAGGGGTCAGAGGACCTCTTTCTTCTCTTTTTCTCCTCCTCCTTCACAGCGGCCTCAGCGGCAGGCTGTCCCGAATCGGAAGAAAATGGACTTAGTCAAAATGATAGTAGAATAAAAAGAAAATTCAATCGAGGGAAGAAGGACACTCACCATGGGCCTCTAATTTGCCTTTTGAAAGTTTGCACCATTCGCGCTCGGAGTATGTTAATTGTTTGAAGATCCCCTCGACCCACTCCTTGAAATGGGGGACTGCATTAGGGACTCGGGCAACCACTGCACAACGGGAAAGCCGGGAGATTAGGAAAAAAGAATAAATTCAAAGAACTATTTTAACACCTTGGGTAGAGAGGAACTTACGTGTTAGGTTCCACTTCTTAGGGAATGGTAGGAACTCGGAGGGAATGAGATTCTCAGTCTTCACCCGAACAAATCTCCCCTGCCATCCTCGATCCCGGTCTTTATCGATGCTCTAGAATGGAGCCTTCTTCTCCTGTCAGACAAGCTTGATTAATCCCCTTCGAAAGATTTGGGAACTGTAGATGCGAAGCAGATGGTCAATGGTAAACCTGGGCTCCTCCGTGTTATTGATAAAATGACGGAGTAGAATCACGATACTCCAAAAATATAGATGAATCTGCCTGGGGCAGAACTCCTACCCTTTGCAAAAATCGAGGATTATTATATCCATCGGGTAAAGCATGAAGGAGTACGTATAAACACTTAAGTATCCCTCCACATGCGTGGTGATGTCCTCATCAGTGCCAGGGACGACTACTTCCTTGCTCTCCCACTTGCAATCCTCTCGAACAGTCGGGAGCGTGTCTTTCGTGATGGAACATATATACCTCCATACCTCTTCACCTCGATCTCCTTGCTTGGAGGCTTTTTTGACCTTAAAGTCGTTGTATATAGAGCAGCCTCCGGGGATAAAATTCTTAAGAGAAGGTTTTGGGGCTGCTTTCGGGAGGACCACTTCAACATCTGCGGCTGGGTAAGAAGTCGAAGGGGCAGTGTGTTGAGGCACAGATTTTGAAGTCTTTGCCATCGCTATCTGGGAATATAAAGGTTTGAAGATGAGTATGAAGGTTTGAAGATGAGTATAAAGATTTGAAGGTCAGACTTGAAGATTCAAAGACAAAATATGAAGATTTGAAGATTGGAGATGAAGAAATGAAGATGTGAAGAACAATATATGAAGATTTGAAGGAATTATGAGCAAGTAAAAGGTTCTGGGTTAGCTTAAGAAGGTTTGAAATCGAGAAGTAAAAAAGTGAAAAAAGGGAGCCGAAGCTTTTATAGGAGGGGGATAATTAATATGTGAAGTTTCGCATACGAGAATGGTCAACCGGCGGTTGACACGTGTCCGAAGTCAGAACGACACGACTGATGGGATGTTTCGCTGACTCGTCAACCCAATTGTAGCATACGGAGGAAGGAACTGGGGTCAATTAATCACTTCTCGTCGTTTCGATAAATCTACTCTCCGAAAAGTGAAGGGACTATATGTGTACGGGTAAAATTAGGGATAAAGTTACCCCAGCTTTCCCGGTAAACAAATGAGAGAGAAGCACGATCTGACATGACCTTGAGTAAAGCCGAGGAGTTCCACGTCTCAGAGCCCGGGGAGGACGAATGGTGCACTTGGGACCGGATATCGCTGAGCATCGGGTCTGAGCAGAGTGAAGGGCCGAGATTAAGGGAAAGGACAGTTAGATGAGATAAGTAGGGAGCCTTAATATCCGCTCTCAACCGGATGTTACGATGCAAATCTCGCTCGACATCAACTTCAGATCAACGTTTATTGGAAGGAGAAGATGTTTTACCTATTTAGACTTGTACTAGGATTGAAACTTCCCTGCTATATAAATGGGAGAACCTTTTCATTTTAAAACCAATATTGACACGCATATCAAAGCAGTAAAAGTTAAATTTTGTCCTTTAGTTATTGTTCAAAGTGTTCTTCAGTTGTTTGTTCATTAAGTGATAATCGAGCTCGTTCTGAGGGCGAAATCGGGACCGATTCCCAAACATCCATTCCAAAGCTAAACTTGTTCATCCATCACCTTCGGTTTGATCGCTTTAATTTCTTTTAATTCAATTATTTATTGTTATTAGTTTATTCATGTTAAATTAAATCATATATTCTTTAATCGCGTATAAATTCAATTGTTACTCATTTTAAGGGTAAATAAAATCAGAAACCAAAACTAAAAAAAAACATGAAATTCTTACATCGGAAAACAAAGACAAGTTGATGAAATAAACATCAAGATTAGATTACATTACTCATTATTTTATATCGCATGACTGACGAAGGAAGAGAAGAAAAAGACAAAGTCATTTCAAGTATTAATTCAAATAA
The DNA here is from genome assembly GCA_000715115.1 of Nicotiana otophora. Lineage (NCBI taxonomy): Eukaryota > Viridiplantae > Streptophyta > Magnoliopsida > Solanales > Solanaceae > Nicotiana > Nicotiana otophora. Next base: position 19,429 of record AWOL01S0006769.1, on the reverse strand, counting down.
GATTAACCTTATTGCCATATTTGTCATTTCCTATATAAGCACCTACACCCTCCCTCCGTTCACTTTTAGTTCTCAAGTATTCAAAAACTAATTTTTTTTCTTTTTTTCTTGTTACTTTTCATAAATCAAGAAAATAAATAATTTATTTTTCATATTTTTTCTTAGCATTAATTACTCATTTCAAATCATTTTTCAAATCCATTAAGATAATACACCAATTAATATGGATATCATGGTAAATTATACACTTTATTTATTATTTCTTAAAGGGCGTGAAAAGTCTAAAGTGAACAATTAAAGTTAACGGGCGGAGTAATTATTACTCCCTCCGTTCACTTTTGCTTGTCCACTATCGACTTTGCATACCCATAATAAATGAAATGTATAATTATCATGATACTCATATTAATTGATATATATTTTTAATGGATTGAAAAAATAATTTGAAATGAATAATTTATACTGTGGGTATAACAGGAAAAAAAATTATTTTTTCTTGATATGCTAAAAGTAACAAATAAAAGTAAAAATCTATTTTTAGAATAGCGGATAAGTAAAAATTAACAGAGTAATAAAAAAATGTTAATGACACAATAGCACCAATAAGTGAATGACCTAGGGAATGAAATCACAAAGTAAGATAAACAGTTCTTTGTTTGTTTTTTTATTTGTCCCTTTGCTTTTCTCCATGTCACTCTCTTAATCAGTTTACTACAATGTAATCCTCATTGATCAAAATTAATGACCTGATTAAGTTAGTACTTAAGTTGCACGACTTAACTCATAATAAAGAGCTAAAGATACCATTGGTCCATCTTTTTAGTTTCCTGCTCAAAAGGACAACCAACACCTCTCCCTATATCTACTTTGTGTCCTTCCTTACCAGAAGCGGATTCAGAATTTAAAATTTATAAGTCTCTATAATGATCTTAAGTTAATAACAACAACAACAATAACTCAGTAAAATCCCACAAGTTAAGGGCTTAGGGAAGGTAGTGTGTAGGCAGACCTTACCCCTATCTCGATGGAGTAGAGATGTTATTTCCGATGGACCCTCGACTCAAGAAAATAAAAAAAAAAAAAAGATAATATATCAGTATCATCAACAGAAACCATAGAAATAATAAGAGTATTATAAGAACCAGAAAATAGTTGAAACCCAATAATAATAACCAGTAAATAAGACCCGGTGCTATGAAAAACAGGAGAATAGTGTGAACACAACATTAACTACTAGCAATCTAAGACAAACCCTATCAGACTAGCATCACACTCGGAATGAAGTAGAAAAATGCTCAACTACCTCCTAACCTACAACCATAATACTCGATCTCAATACCTTCCTATCAAGGGCCATGTCCTCGGAATCTGAAGCCACGCCATGTCCTGCCTGATCACTTATCCCCTATACTTCTTAGGCCGCCCTCTACCTCTTCTCGTACCTGCCAAAGCCAACCGCTCACACCTTCTTACCGTAGCATCCAGGCTTCTCCTGCGCACATGCCCAAACCATCCGAGCCTCGCTTCCCGCATCTTGTCATCTATAGGAGCCACGCCAACCTTCTCCTGAATATCTTCATTCCTAATCTTATTCATCCTAGTGTACCGGCACATCCACATCAACATCTTCATTTCTACTACTTTTATCTTCTGTATATGTGAGTTCTTAACCGGCCAACACTCTACCGCATACAACATGGTCGGTTTAACCACCACTCTATAAAACTTACCTTTTAGTATCAATGACACTTTCTTGTCACACAAGACTCCAGATGCTAACCTCTATTTCATCCAACTCATCCCTATACGGTGTATGACGTCCTCGTCGATTTCTCCGTCCTCTTGGATAACTGACCCAAGGTACTTAAAACTGCTTCTCTTGGGAAAATATCGTGTCAGTGCGTCTATCACTAGGTCAAATAAGAACGGGTTGAGCGCATATCCTTGATGTAACCCCATAATAACCGGGAAATGCTTCGAGTTACCTCCCACTGTCCTAACCCGAGTCTTAGCTCCATCATACATGTCATTGATTGCTCTAATTTAAGATATTGGCACATCTTTTACCTCCAGGCATCTCCAGAGAACCTCCATAGGGACCTTGTCATATGCTTTCTCCGGGACAATAAACACCATGTGCATATCCTTCTTCCTATCCTTGTATTGTTCCACCAACCTCCTAATAAGGTGGATAGCTTTTGTAGTCGAACGATCCGCCATGAACCCGAACTGGTTGTCGAATATAGACACCGTCCTCCTTACTTTCACTTCCACTACCCTCCCCCAAACTTTCATGGAATGACTTAGTAACTTAATAACCTACAACTCTGGATATCACCTTTTTTCTTATAAATGGTACCACCGTACTTCACATCCACTCATCTGGTATCCTCTTCGCCCTGAAAATAATGTTAAATAGCCTAGTCAGCCACTCCAAGCCTGCTCTACCCACACACCTCCAAAATTCTACCAAAGTTTTGTCTGGTCCGGTTGCTCTGCCCCTACTCATCTTACGCATAGCCTCCACGACCTCCTCAACCTTAATGTGCCTGCAATACCTAAGTTTCGGTGACTCTCCGAATGCCCCAAGTCACCTAGCACAATATCCCGGCCCCCCTATTCATGTAGAAGTTTATGAAAGTATGTCTATCATTTCCACTTAATTTGAGCCTCCCCCGTCAATACTCTACCGTCCTTGTCCTTGATGCACCTCACTTGATTCAAATCCCGAGCCATTATCTCTCTCGCCTTATCCAGCCAAAATAACTTCTTATCGTCGCCATTGTCACCCAGTTCCTCGTACACTAGACCAAACGCTGCAGTCTTGGCCTCCATGACCGCCAACTTCGCCTCCTTCCTCGCTACCTTATACCTCTCTATGTTCGCTCTCCTCTCCTCTTCGCCTGAGCTCCTTACTAACTTCAAGTACGTCGCCTTCTTCGCTTCCACTTTGACTTGGACCAAATCATTCCACCACCGGTCGACTTTGTGCCCGCCAGAGAAACCCTTCGAGACCCCTAACACCTCTCTCGCCGCATCCCTTACACAGTTCGCCGTCATCGTCCACAGAGCACTCGTATCCCCACTACTCCTTCAGGATCCCATAGCCGATAGTCTCCCCTCAAACTCCTGAGATTTATCTTTAGTCAAGGATCCCTTAGTCAAGGCTCCCCACCTGATCCTCTGTCGTCCTCGAACATACCTCTTCTTCCTCCTTATCATGATACCGACATCCATTACCAAAAGCCTAAGCTGCGTCGCGAGGGTCTCGCCCGGGATAACCTTGCAATCCTTACACAACCCTCTATCGCACCTCCTGAGGAGGAGATAATCAATCTGGATCTTTACCACCGTACTTTGGAAAGTAACCAAATACTCCTCCCGCTTCGGAAAACTAGAGTTCGCAATCACCAGTTCAAATGCCTTAGCGAAATCCAATAGTGAAGTTCCTCCTGCGTTAATACTACAATAATAATTGGGTTTACGCTCAAATATTTATAGATATTTAATGAATTTCTTAATATACATACGTATGATCTAGACAAAAGTTACTTGATTCACGGGAATCCGTAAGCAACACAATAGATCTACTCTTGTTCCTTACCGTTGACATTACTAGAAATTCGGTAAAAACCGACCAACGTTGGTCGGTAATTGTCAAAAATCGACCAAAACGCGACCATTTATGTGTGGACGGTATTTTTGTGTTCGGAAAGGCATACCGACCAAAGTTGGTTAGAAATTACCGACCAACTTTGGTCGGTCAATTAAATTCAAAAAAAAAAATATTGCAAAAAAAATCGACCAAAGTTGGTCGGTTTTTTCCGACCAACGTTGGTCGGTATTTTAATTATGCAATAAAAAGGTTCACCATCTGGGAATCGAACCGGGGTCTGTACTGTGGCAGGATACTATTCTACCACTAGACCATTGGTACATTTTATTTTAAGACTGTCTTTTATTTGATTTATACTCTTTAATTGTATTTTCGCACGAAAATAACCAACCAAAGTTGGTCGGTTTTATTAAAAAGTAATATTACCAACCAAAGTTGGTCTGTTTTTTTAAATGACTGGCCGAATTAACCGACCAATTTTGGTCGGTTTTTTTAATATTAATGTTTATTTATTTTAATTGAAAAGCCGATCAAAGTTGGTCGGTTTCTTGAAAAATAAATTTTGCGGGACTCAAAAATAGTTTCCCGCATTTTTGCGCCAAAAAAACCGACCAAAGTTGGTCGGTTTCGTAAAACAAATTAAATAATAAAATATTTTGAAAAACCGACCAAAGTTGGTCGGTCGACCTTGGTCGGTTTTTACCGAATTTCTAGTAGTGTGACTCTCCTCCACAGAAATATTATCCTCTTGTATTACTTGGATAATCTTTCTTTATTTTTTTCTCTTTTATTTTAATATATTATTAAAAAAAAATTCTACTTTGTGTCCTTCATTAAAATAAGTATAGGGAGGTACTAATAGGTCCGTAATAGTTGAGTGTGAAACAAACTTTTTTCGGACATATACAAAGTGCATATGATGTATTTTTCCTTAGTAATTTGAGAATCCACAAGCTAAAAGTTATCATTAGCATACGTTACAAATGATTTACTCACTGTGCGTGTATAAAAGTAAATCATTTTGGGTAGAGGATATACTTTGACAAAATTATTGACCTAGTCATATATTTAGGTTTATTTTCTTTTGATTAGAGTCATTGAACTTGGTACATGATTTAATCATGTAACAGTTTGCCGCCCATTTGACAATCTTTTAATTTCTCACTTTTGACTAGGAAAATACAAAAATCAACGCTGAGACGTTAACATGCGTTGGACCAAAAAGGTTTATTCTCGCTCTCTCCCTCTCTCTCTCAGAAGTTCTTAGCAAAAAAAACTTAGTTTTTCTTTATTATGTCAATCTTGAAGATTTACTAAACCTCCAGTCACTTATTTTTCTTTATGTTATAATTGTCTTAAAAACGGTAAAAATATAAAGAACAATATTTTTTATGAAATAATGACAAAAATTTTGAAACAACTTTTTGTAATTGTGGAATATTATTGCTCGCATTTAAAAGAAAGAAATTGATGTTTTTCAGATGGAAATTTTTATGGGCATATGACAAAATGTCCAAATGTAAATAACCCAAATAGTTATCTATCCAATCGTTTAAACTAAAAATAACTTGTAGATGTATAATCTATATATACCTCTAGAAAAAATAAATATTGAGCAGGCTATTTATGTAAAAATTTCTGTCCAAAATCGCCTGGGCTACCCAAAATGATGGTTGTAATCTCCTGGGCGACCCAAAGTGATGGGTACACATGGGTGTATCTATCTTAGGTATGCGGTACATTTAGAATTTCAGGAGGATGTGTGCATTATTTAAATAGGCTCTACGATTTTCAAATTTTATGGATCAATCTTTAGGTTCTTTGCATTAAATCCATTACACTTTTGAAATTAAGTTTTTATATATATATATATATATATATATATATATATATATAATTAAGAAAATATTGGGATGATTTATTGAACCATTAACTATATGTTACATCTTTTATTGCTACTATTTGATACAAAAATTTGGTTTAGTTATATTAAATGTTAAGATTAAAAAAGAAAAATAGACATTCAATATGTCAAACTTGAAAATTTTAAAATAATTAACCAAATATAGAAAGAAAAAAGGTACTTAATTAAATTACAAGATAGACATGGAAATTGAACCTTCAATCTCAATTGTAGAGGTGCACTCATTATTAATTTGCATTATAAGACTCTTTCAGCTTGGGTACACACACATATATAAGTAATTTTAAAGAAATATAGTAATATTGTTATACATGATCTAGGGAGAGAAGCATGAGTTCTATTACGCGGCGCCTTCCTGAGATTCCTTGGAAGGGCGACGTAAGGCTAAGCAACCGATGTTAGTATAGTTACTATCCGCCAACTGGGGTCCCCTCCGTATGCTAGACTACATAGTCAGTGTCGTACGGGAAAACCAATTGTCAAGAGCAAATGAGAGAACAGAAAAGAGAATTGAGAATGAAAGAAAGCTTGATTGCATTAATGAAAGCTATTACAGAAAAGCAATACGGTGCTGAGGGGGAGAGACACCAGTACAGAGAATTGTTTGCTTGCAAGAAAGTTGATGGCTTGATCCCCCCTAATAGTACTTAAAAAAATAAACCAAAGTTACAAAACTTGACCAAACTAAGCTAGAGAGACAAAATGGAAATACTTGAAATAAAACTACTCTATATTTAGAACGAAAAGGACTTAGATTCCTACAAAGTAGAAGTCGATCCGTTGGCAGCAACCTTGTCTTTACCATCAGGGTCTACACGCACGGCGCTGTCTGTGCGCGCGACGTTGTTGGCATCTGCTTGCGGTTGGGCACTGGCGAGGGCTATCAGTGGGGCGACATAGGCACAGGGTGCTTGTCACTTGGCACGACTAAGACCACGGGGCCCACCATGGCGCTAGGCATTGGGAGGCTTTCCAGGACACCATGGGGCGCGTCCAAGGGTTCATAGGGCATGGCTGGAAAGCCGCCCATGACATTCTCCCCCACCTGAGTTGGCGACATCCTCGGCTCCTTACTTGCAAGATAATCTTCGATCGGGCTTTTGTAGGCTTTGAGGTTTGTTCTCCTCTCCCAAGTATTCTTCTCTGTATCACAGCCCTGCCATTTCACCAGGAACTCTTGGTGATCTTTCCTTGAAGCATGAATCACTCTATCATCAAGAATGGCTTCTACCCGCATTTTTCCGGTTGAATTAGGGCCTCAAATACTGGGTACTGTATGTTGGAACCGCGAAGGATTCTCTATGTCTTCCCGAAAAGGTTTCAGAAGGCTGACATGGAAGACAGGATGAATCTTCCACCATGCTGGGGTACCCACCCGGTGTGCAACTTCCCAATGCGCTTCTCAATGGACAAGGGTCCAATGTACTTTTGCAATAAGCGAGGATCATGGACCCCTGTAAACAAGTACCGCTTTGAGATTTTCACATCACTTTTTCTCCTACTTGATATTTAACAAAGCAAAAATTTTGATCAGCATATTTTTTCATCCGCTTCTAGGCCTTGACAAGTTAGCTCTGCACTATCTCCAAATTTTGCTTACATTCCTTCGAGAAGCTAGCAGCTCGAGGAGATTTTGACATGTTTGGGGCATTCACAATATGTGGGAGTAGCGGTTGTTGTACGGTAATAATTTCAAAAGCACCTTTGTTTGTACTAGAGCTTTTTTGTGAATTGAAACACAGTTTAACAACATCCAGATGGTTTACCCAATTCTTCTATGATCCGATAACAAAGTGGTGGAGATATTCCTCTAGTATGCCATTAAATCGCTCCATCTGGCCATCAGATTATGGATGGAAACTTGATTTGTGGCTCAGTATGGACCCAAAGCACTTAAAGAGCTGAGTCCAAAAGTTTCTAGTGAAGCGAGAGTCGCGATCACTAATGATGTCTTTAGGCAGACCCCAATATTTGACAACATGAGAGAAGAAGAGTTGAGTTGTATCTTCTGCTGATATATATTGTGGGGCAGCTAAAAATGTAGCATACTTGGAAAACTGATCTACCACAACTAAGATAGTTGTAAGATCTCCGACCTTAGGCAGTCCAATGATGAAATCCAGTGAAACGCTTTCCCAAGATCTTGTTGGAATAGGCAGTGGCTCCAAAAGTCTTGCTTGTGTCAAGCGGTTTGACTTGTCTTTCTAGCATACTAAGTACGTCTTCACATACTTTAGGCACATCATCATCCATTTGAGGCCAATAATAAGCGCTGTGCAACAACGCTATTGTGCAGTCTTCAGCTGGATGTCCGGCCCACAAAGTATCATGGCATTTTATCAGAAGAGTCCTTCGCAGATCCCCTCCTTTAGGAACATAAAGTCGGTTCCCTTTCACCTTCAGGAACCCATATTCTATATAGAACTAGCGAGTCTTGCCCTGTCCTACCAAATCAACCAAATATTGTGCAGCAGAATCCTTTAGAAGTAGATCTTGTATCTGGTCTCTTATAGCGGTGGCCACTTCTCTCCCCCTTAGGGTGGCGAGTAGGCACACTGATACTAAGTCGACCCTTTGACTGAGTGCATCAGCAACTTAGTTGGTCTTCCCACTTCGGTACTCCAAGTAGAAGTGAAATTCTGCTAGGAGTTCCTGCCACCTGGCTTGTCGGTCATTCAGCTTTGAATGGGTCATGAAATGGCTAACAACTGTGTTGTCTGTCTTGACCACGAATGGGGTTCCCAGCAGATAGTGCCTCCAAAGGAATAAGCAATGGATGACAGCCGATAATTCTTTTTCATGGGCGGCATAGCGTCATTCTGCATCCTTCAACTTCCGGATCTCGTATGCCACTAGATGCCCCTCGTATAGCAAGACTCCGCCCAGAGCATAGTCGGAGGCATCCAACTGTACTTCGAATGGCTTGGCCAAATGAGGAAGGGCCTAGACGGGACTACGATACATAGTCGCTTCCAATGCGTTAAAGGCCTCCGCTTGCCTGGGATCCCAATCTCAAGGCATGACTTTCTTCAGGAGTTCTATCAATGGCAATGCAATGAGAGAGTAATCCTTCATAAATCACTGATAAAAGTTGCATAGGCTAAGGAACGCCCTTAAGGTGTGGATATCCTTAGGCGGCAGCCAATCTGTGACTTCCTGAATCTTCTGTTGGGCCATCTTTATCCGTCCTTCCTCGATGACATGTCGGAGAAAGTCAATCTGCTTTTGGGCGAATGTGCACTTGGACAGCTTCATATATAGTTCGTGTTCCCGCAGTCGGGCTAAGACCTTCCACAGGTGCTCCAAGTGTTCCTCTAATGTTTTGCTATATATCACAATGTTGTCCAAGTAGACTACTACGAACTCGTCGATGTACTCTCGAAATACTTGGTTCAGCAATGTACAAAATGTGGCTGGAGCATTAATCAAGCCGAATGGCATGATCAGGAAGTCGTACGACCCATATCTTGTCACACAGTTCATCTTGTGTTCATCTCTTTCAGCAATTCGGACGTGCCGGTTGTCGCGCCACCTTTTTCTTCGTCGCAAAAGCGGGGTTTCAATGTGTGACAACTCTTTTAAATGGGTATTAAAAGATAAGAGTCGCCACCTAATAATTTTTAAGGTGAGTTAAGGCACTTATTGTGCAGATAAATCTGTTTGACTGGTCAACGTCACCAAAGATCGGGTAAGGGTTCAAATTACCTCAAATAGAAGGTGTTAGGCACTCTTCGAGGTCCACAACTGTAGGTCCCGGCCGTACTTAGGACTATGTGAATTATGTAATTAGACTAGGTGATCAAATAAATACAGAGAATATAAAGGTTGGAGAAGTTCATTATAACGCAATTGGTACAAATCTTAAGGACTACAAGGATACAACTACAATGTTTAAACGACTAAATGTAGATATCAAGTATATAAAAAGGGGGATCCTAAGTTTTTTAGCCTAAAGGATCACCCCGTGCAACATAAATTATATTTCGCAACTCCTTTTAGATAGGAGTTGCTCCTATTATTCAGCGAGCATTGACTATCATCTCCTGCTACCCGATTACTATGTTAAAGTTGTTTACCTAAAGCGTTCTAATTCAGTTCTAAGTCGCGTCCTATGCGTGCACTACCCGTCCTATGCCTATCGCCCAGGAGGCTTTGAACCTACTATTTGGATGGTTTCGGACTTTACTTAGGTTACTCAAAAATGATAAATCTAAGCGATATTCAAAACATGTAGGACTGCACATAAAGACAATAAATGGCTTATGTTGGCTTCTACATATAAGCAACAAATGCACGCGAGCAAGTTCATATTATAGGTAGTAGACAAATTTCAGAATTAAGACAAATTAGAGTCCTTAAATCCTATAGACATGCTCCTATGTGGATTTGATTTTTCAAGCATACAGGCAGTTCTGTTGTTCTGGAACAACGAATTTGCAGATTATAGGTATTATAAATTCTATAGGCATGATCTCTACATTACTTATGCAATGAAGCAATAAAACCATTTGAAAGCTTAAAAATTATCCGTGTTTGATTTTATTGGCATACTTTCTAGGTAGGGGTGGGCATTCGGAATTTCGGTTCGGTATTTAAAAATTTCGGTATTCGGTTTATCAATTGTGTATACTAAATACCGTACCAAAGTATTTCGGTACAGTTCGGTATTTCTTATTTTGGTTCGGTACGGTTTCGGTTTAATATTCGCTAAATAAGCAGCACTAACGAGTGACAATTCTCCTATGTTTCAATGCCTTGTCTAACTGTTCATCCAAGAAATGAAGAAATACAATGAAATTGAACAACCATTATTTCTTCAGAAAGAAGTAAATAGACTTATAGACATGTTGCATTTTCTATTTTCTAATGCTGGCATTTGGAGCCAACTCACATTCTTGTGGCTTAATGTCTTAATCCACTATTCAACAAACATGCAACAACAGGGACGGGCTGCAATCAATTGCAGAACAAGCTGCAAATTTTTAAAGTTTGTACTCTTAACAGGCTGCAAATTATTTCTCTGAAAATGGCAGAAAATATATGCAACAGTAATAGCATTAACAGAATAATAGTAGCAAAATTAACAGTAGCAGTAGGCCAGTAGCATAATTAACAGTAGCAGCAGACTCTAACAAGCAGCAGAATTAAACACACACAGTGCAACAAAAACAACAAAAATAGAGAGGGCATCCCTCAATTCAAGTTCACACTAATAGTCTCGAATCAACTTAGTCTTAATTCTTAAATACGGATTTCAGGAAGACGCTCAAGACAAAGCCTAATATGCTTCCTTAAACAACATGTGCCATCCCTCTTTGGATGAACATTATAGACTCGACCACAATGCTTGCACTCTACTTTGCGAACTTCTCTGTTATCTTCTTTCTCCTCAAAGTATTCCCAAATATAAGAGCGTACTTTAGGAGCACGGGGCATGATTGCACTAGAACCTAAAAAAAATATAAATCATAAGTTAGAATATTATTTTTTGATGATAATAAAACAAAACTACAAAAGTATATCACCAAACAAATAGAGTATTAAACTTACCACTTATGTTGCAAGTTGCAACTATACATCAAAGTTCAAACTTCAAACAATGCTAGTAGTGCTTCCATTATTTTCCATATCTAAAGATAATTCAACCAAATATGTCATACAAATAAACAAGTATGATATATTATTTTGAACTAAAATACACACAAAATATTAAAGCTTACCAAGCTTGAGTTCCTCAAGATACTTCAAGTCTTCTTCAACACTAATAGGATTCTTCTCTTCTCTAAGACAATCTTGAACACAAACAAGAGCTTGCACACATTTAGGAGTCAATGAATTTAAGAATTTATTTGTATGGATTCAACCATAGAAAGAACATTGTATTTGGAATTTTGTATGGATCAATGGATTTGGATCATTTAACAGAGGTATCAGGTCTACACAATTAACAAATAACAGAGGCAGCAACAAGCCAAAATGTTATGCAATTACAAATAAGCAGCAGAATAAGCAGGTCTACACAATTGAACAGAATAAGCAGCATCAAGCCAAAACAGGGGGAAGAGAAAAACTATCAAACACCATAATCCCCACCCCAAAAGGAGGACTAATATAAAATCATATTAATTGTTGGCAATTTATTCTCTAGCAGGAGTTCATTTTATAGAAAGGATTTCCCATTAGCTTTATTTTGCACAAATAGAATTGCTTTTCTGTTTTTCTCTGTAATTTTGTACTATAAGATATAATACAGTAACAATTGTATTTATGAAATTTAAGATAGAAAACAAATTGAACTATATGAAATCTCTTCCTAGTATGTTCGAATTAAGTTTCTGCACTAAATCATTATTCTCATCAGCTTCTTTTCGCTTTCCACAAACAATTACTTTATTAGAAATAGAAACAGATCGCTGAAATTTTCTGAATGCAATTGATGATATTTTGCATTTACCCAATTGCTTTTCAAGGTAATCAAAGAAATACTGGTAGAGAGCTGAAGAAAAATCCATTCTTTAACAGTTCCAGCACAAAAGAATATACATGTTCTTCATAAAACAAAAAACTACAAAAAAGGACTAAAAAGTATAAATCTTTTTTTTGTAAAGACAGTAACACACATACCCAATAATCTAATAAAACTTTAAAAAGGAGAAAGCTTTCAAGTAAATTATGGAAGAAAATAGAAACATACCTTTGATTCTTTGAAGTCACAGCAGCCGATCTCTTTGAAGTCACAGCAGCCGGTCTTCATTTGCCCGTTTCAGAATTTCTGAAACTATTGCCCTAATTGAAAGCCTGAAGCTGAAACTATCACTGAGACGCCGACACTGTCGCCATTTGCCTAATTGACTTTCTAAATTCTAATTCCCTAATGAGTAATGCCTAATCCCTAATTGAATGAAAGACAAATACTAGAGAGTGGGCTTGGGCGCTGGAGTGGGTAGTCGGCTGGGCATTAGATTAGAAAATATTTAAAAAGTGTTGGACTGGCAGTATAGCTAACTATAGGTCCAACTGAAAAAATCTTTAAAAATTCGGTATTTCGGTATACCGAAATTTCAAGATCCTAATATCGAGGACCGTACCGTAATACCGAAAATGTAATACCGACTTAGACCGAAATACCGAAAAAACTAAAATCGAAATACCGAATTAATTCGGTTCGGTTCGGTTCGGAATTCGATTTTTCGGATTTTATGCCCACCCCTATTTCTAGGCCAGTAATAATATCCTATAGGCAGGATTTCTAAGAGTTGGCAAATGAAACTGATTCGATAACACTTCATCCCTATAGGCATGTTTTCTAGGCGAGCAATATAATGGAAACAGCAATAACAATAGCTAATTAATCAATTAAGGTCCTATAGACATGATATCTAGATGAGGATCAAAAGTTAATATAATCCTACAGGCATGTTATCTAGTAAATACACTGCATTTGCACAAATTGAAGGAGTGGACACCTGATCCCTATAGGCATGTTGTCTAATAACGCATGACAATAAACATAGTAAAACATGTTGAGTGAGTGTGTGATTCTCTATAAGCATGGTTTCTACTAGTACACATGAAAAACCAAATAGCATATATGGCAGGTTGGATAGAATAACAAGTAGGTCACATAAACTCTATAGGCATGTTTTCTACCTTTTTATGTAAATATTAGAATATACCCGTTTTCCCAATTTTACTAACAGATTATTACAGGCCTAATTAATGAACATAAGTAAATACTATACACGAGAAAACTGCAAGCCCAAGAGCAGGCCCCAAAAGAAAACTTAAGAAGACTCAGCACTGCCTGGGCTTTCCACAAGCTCAACCTTCTACGAATAGCAGGCCCAGATACGAATTCAGCTCAAAGAACTGGAGGGTGTCAATTGTACAGTCCAAGTCCAGGTTTTGGAACCATGTTAGAACCCAGATGGAGTCTCACTTACCAAATAATTGGGAGTGGACGATTTGACAAATATACATAGCAATTACTTAAAGAATTCTGGACCTACTAACAATAAATAAGTGACAGAATTTGAAGAAATGCATTTTGTATTTTAGAAGCAGACATAGCAGGATTGATTAAACAAAATACATACAAGTTAAGGATCAATAAGGCTTAGATTCCTCATGGCAAGTTGATATAACAATACTAACATTCCACACTCGATCAATTAGCAGGTGATAGTATATTGAGCAGAAGAACATATTGAGAGAGTTAGGGGAATCAGATTTTCTGAGGTTATAAGATAAAAATATCAAATTGCACAATGCCAAACAAGTCCAGAATAGGGCACTAACCTACAGGATTTCAAATGTCTATCTGGTACAATGAAAGTTCTAGCATGACAGTTCTAATAAGGTCACAAATAGCATATCAACATACTAGTAGTATAGCTTGTCAATAGCATGAACCTTAACATGGTGGGGATAGATCATAGTACAAAAGGCTTTACAGAAACTTATGGCATGTGAAAGGCAGATTAGCTACACATTAACATGTCAGTTGACCATACATAAGAGAGAAAAGGTGACATTTACCCTAAAGTCTTAGATGATGCTAAAGATCAGGATTACAGATAGCAAGGAAACATATTTAGGCTAGATCTTAAGACAGTATGAGATCCATATAGTTGTGACCAGTTTGCAAAGAATGGTCGATTAAACACAAGAGTCAATAATTCATCAAAGCAAAGGAATAGTTTCATAAGAGTTTTAGCATAGTACCCAAAGCAAGGCATGAAAAGGATTCTATAACTAACAACAGGTAGTCAGTTTCATTAAAAGAAAATCTATAATAGGCATGCATTGAACCTCAAAACTCAAACATGTTCAGATACTAAGAAAAACACAGAGGTATGGAACTGATTCCAGAGGAAAATAAGGAAATTCAACATAGATGTGCAGGATATAGCGAAGAACACATATTATCCTAATGCAAACTAAGAACAAACTGGAATCTATCACATATACTAAAATACATTCAACTATCAAAGAATACAGAATGACAGGGGAGTATCATAACAGTACAATACCAAAGATTCACCACTAACAAAGGAACTAAACCATGCTCACAGAATTTTAAACCTCCTTAATTCCAAGAACACATAGAGATATACAGAAGGAAAAATATTGAACATTGCAAGAGTTAAAGGCACTAACCAGTAGCAAAATTAGACGAGCAAAAGAATAAAGATTTTAGAATATTGGTAGCAAGAACCCCAAATCTCCAATGCTTCAGAGTTCACAAGAGCCTCGTAAGGGCCCCGAGCAGTGCTTGCACTGAAGGAAGTTGATAATATTATGGCCTTGGCTTTCAGCCGGCCAAAGTGCCAAGTGTTTCAGAGAAGATGAACGAGTGAGGAAAATATATTGAGTGCAATAGTCGTGAAAACTTTTATTTTCGGTTTTCTAAGAGGAGGATTGGGGAGGGGTTTATATAGTAGTAGAAATCAAGCAAACAAATAAGGAAACACTGTAAAATCAAACATAAATAAGGAAATAATAACATGAAGAATCAATTTAATCTGATTAGGAGAAAAATTAGGTAAATCCTAGTTCATGATGGAGAACTAAAAAATAGTCAAAAATCTTACTGAATCGAACCCGTACGACCTTGCCAGGATGCATATGAACGAAATATCGTCCAAATACCGAAGGGTGAAACTGATCTCCCTTGATTTGAAGATTGATATTTGTGTGGGGCAAATACTAAGTAATACCACAATCTTGTAAGTAATACTGAGGTAACACATAAAAGGTAAGAAAATCAAAGAAGGAATCCATGATTGAACCGGATTCGAAGAAGATTGAGAAAGGGCCGCTAGGGTTTCTGAAGGAGAGGGGAGAGCATTTAGAGGCGGCGAATGGGTGAAATAGGTTAGGGTTTTTTGGGTGAGGGGATATAAAGAGATGCATGGGTTAATTATGGTTCGTTGATCATTTGAGATCAACGGCCAAGATCAAAAGGGGAAGCGGGGCGGGTTATTTTAAAGGGTACCGACCGGGATGGGAAATTAGGGATCGTTTGGCTTGGGCTTGGGGATTGGCACAGGGATTTGGGTCTTGTTTGATCCTAAAATTAGCTCAAAAATTAGGCCAGCTTTTAAATAAGAGATTAAAAGAGAAATAGTTTAATAACAATAGCTAAATAAATATATAAAAATGATATTTATGCAAATTAATACTTTAAAATAATAGTAGAAGATTATAAAATTGTAAAATATTATTTTGCCCTTGAATAAAATGACAAATGCAATACAATTGTAAATTATAGGCTATTATTGTAAAATTGTACGAATAGCCTACAAATACCAATATAATTATATGAAATGAAGTAAAAATATTTGAAGCATGCATATAGGTGCAAATGATAGTTTGGATTATTAAGTCATCACAAGAAATAATTTAAAGAAATAATTGGTAAATATTCAGGTAATTTAAATGCAAGAAAATTAATTTTAAAACTCTGAAAATTATGGACAATTATAAAAATGCTCATATAGATCTTGTAAATTAAATAGTGATGCAGAATGACATTTTGAAAGTATACATGCTATTTTAAAAAATATGAGGGCAAAATTGGGTACCAACACCAGTAACCTGTCTTCAGGTCTATTTTGGTAAACACTGTGGCACCACCCAATCTATCGAACAAGGCTATCATTAGAGGGACAGGGTACTTGTTCTTCACGGTGATTTTGTTTAGGGCCCGATAATCTACACGGAGTCATAAGGTGCCATCCTGTTTCTTTTGGAATAGCACAGGGGACCCATAAGAAGATTTGGAGGGCACACTGATCCCCGTATCTAGCATTTCCATCAACTGTCTTCGAAGCTCGGTGAGCTCGGGTTGTGATATTCTGTAAGGCGCTCGGGCAGGTGGATTCACACCCGACACCAACTCAATCTCATGGTCCACAGTGCATCTAGGCGGGAGTCGCTTTGGCATGTCCTGTGGCATGACGTCTTCAAACTCTAGTAGCAGCTCCTTCATGGGTGCAGGAATGGGACCCGATGAGTGTTCTATATCTTCAATACATAGGGTAGCCAGGAACGTAAGTTCCTGTCTTTTGACTCCCTTCTTCAACTACAAGGCCGAGATATTCTGAGCGGCCATCTTTATGGTTGTACAGGGAATAATACAGGGCTTGGCCCCGTTTTCTCCCATCATCAGTAGCATGTCAGCATACGATACTGGAATGGTTTTGGTTTGCCTTATGATTTCTAGCCCAACTATCAGCTCAAAGTCATCTATGATCACCACGCGTAAGTTGACTTTTCCATCATAAGGACCAAGCTTCACTGGCACTCCTTTGGCTATTCCACCCACCGGCTGAGGCAGTGAGTTAATAGCCTTAACGCGACTTCTGCCATTTCCTACAACTAGACCAAGGCATTCTACCTGAGTTGAGGCTAAATAGTTGTGAGTAGCACCTGTGTCTATCATCGCCTACCATTAACTTTCATCTCTATGAACATCAAGGTCTTCCCTTGGCTAAGAGGAGGCCCTACATCCACCTTCTTTTTCCCTTTCTTATTCGTTGGGCATGGGTCCTTCTTCTTACGGATACCAGCACTGGTCCTCGCTAAGGCCTCAAAAATAGAACAAACAAGTGCGTTAAAGTCACCTATTGTTTCAGTCTGGTCAGCATCATTTATGTTGTCATCTGTCCCATCATCAAAAGTTTGATGGGAATTCATCTGCGCATGTGGGCATTCATTGCTCTAATATGGCCCGCCGCAATGACGGCATCTTGAAGGGGGTTTCCTCCCTCGATCGTTATTGTTAGATGCGGCATTATCGCTACCTGAGGAAGAAGCCTTAGGTTTGGTTGCACTTCGATCTCCTCCACTTCTGCTAGGGCCACCATTGTCAGGCTGACCCCCTTTGTATCCCCCACGGATAGGCGGTTGAGGCATATCCTTCCAAGCTTCCACTTGATAGTCCCCAAGGCATTCCGCTACTTGGATTGCCTTGGGTAAAGTGTCTACCCTTTATCTTTGCATCTCCATACGAGAATAAGGTTTCAAACCTTCCAGGAATGTGAAGAGTTTGTCTTTGTCCCCCATATCCCGTATGTTCAGCATGAGCGCAGAGAATTCATGCATGTAATCTCGCACTAACTTGGTCTGGCAGAGCTCCCGTAGCTTTCTCCGCGCATTGTACTCAATATTTTCGAGGAAGAACTGTAGGTCGCCTTCAGTTCTGACCATGTCTCGAGAGCATCTTCACCAGTCCTAATGGCTTCGTATTTCGCTCGCCACCAGAGTTTTGCATCACCCTGAAGATACATGGCAGCAGTTGCTACTTCACCTCTTCTAACTCCCCCACGGCATCGAAGTACTGTTCGATGTCGAAGATGAAGTTCTCCACTTCTTTGGCATTCCTAGCTCCATTGTATGGTTTTGGCTCATGAATCTTCAACTTTTGTGGCACAGGGGCGAGGTTCACAGCACCCCCGATCTAATTTCCGCGTCCTCGAAGTAGGCCTTGTAGCGGCATTGACAACGTTGAGTTGGTCTGTCAAGTTGTCTATAGTTTGCTTCATGACAGTCACCCTGTCTGTCTCTGGTGCCCTGTAGGATAAATCCTTGGCACGCTCTTGTTGGAGGCCCTTGAATTTACCAAATATTGTGGTTGCCTTTATGGCTGCCGTTTGCCGGTCTCCCTCAGAGTCGCGACTGATGTTCGCAATGTCACCTTCGGCCTGCCGCATCCTGTGGTCCAGGTCGTCCAACCTTTGCACTAGGTTGGTTCTTAGATTAGGCACCGTATCCACGATAGGTCGTAATATGCCAACCGTCTCTTCAAGGGCCGCAATGCGATTCCCATGATTCACCATGGTCAGAAATGGTGGCAATGACAATGTGTTCCCTCGTCCGATGTTGAACCTAGGCTCTGATACCATCTGTTACACGACGCCTTCCGGAGATTCCTTGGAAGGGTGACGTAAGGCTAAGCAACCGATGTCCATGTAGTTACTATACGCCAACTGGGGTCCCCTCCGTATGCTAAACTAGATTGTCAGTGTCGTACGTGAAAACTAATTGAAGAGCAATTGAGAGAACAAAAAAGAGAATTGAGAATGACAGAAAGCTTGATTGCATTAATGAAAGCTATTACAGAAAAGCAACACGGTATCGAGGAGGAGAGACACTAGTACAGAGAATTGTTTGCTTGCTAGAAAGTTTGATTGCTTGATTCCCCCTAATAGTGCTTAAAAAAAATAAATCAAAATTACAGGACTTGACCTAACTAAGCTAGAGAGACAATATGAAAATACATGAAATAAAACTACTATATATTTATAATGAAAATGACTTAGATTCCTACAAAGTAGAAGTCAGTCCGTTGGCAGCAACCTTGCCTTTAGCATCAGGATCTGCGCGTGTGGCGCTGTTGGCATCTGCCTGCGGCTGGGTGCTGGCGAGGGTTATTGGTGGAGCGACATAGGCACAGGCACGCTTGTCACTTGGCGCGGCCAAGATCATAGTGCTAGGCGTTGGGAGGCTTGCCACGACGCTATAGGGCGCGTCCAAAGGTTCACGGGGCTTGGCTAGAAAGCTGCCCATGACAATACACATGAACCACATCTCATGCTAGAGGCATGCAAATCCACGTGGAAAGTAGGGGGATCCCGTACGCCTCGGAATTGTTTTGCGTGTATATGTAATATACCTTTGGAAACAGGTATATATAAAAGTAGGCAACTTGAAACGCAAAAGCTATTTGGAGGCATGGGTCAAATGTGCTCTTGAGCTTGGCAGTTAAATTTGCTTGCCTTTGTTCAAATCCCATCTATTTCTTCTTCTTTTTGTTAAATATTAATTACTCAACTGTAGCCATATTTCTTTCTTTTTTTGGTTGCTTTTTTAACTTTAGTTCTCTC
>AWOL01S0006768.1:0-24029 GCA_000715115.1 Nicotiana otophora | reverse complement strand
TTCAGTTATGTTGTGTTGTCAGGCCTATATGAAATAGGGTGACGTGGGATTACCCCCGGGTATGTGCATGGCAAGGTTATATGGCGGTTTGATGGCTTTGAGAACAAATTTGGACACGTTCGAGGACGAACGTATGTTTAAGTGGGGGAGAATGTAACGACCCAACCGGTCATTTTGAGCATTTGCACTTCGCTTGGTAGTTTATGGGCGTTAGTAGCTCTGTATGATGTATTTTGATTTGTGTGAATTGGCGGTTTTGGTTTTCAGGTTATTCGGGACTGATTTGGAAGAATGATTCTTAACTAGGGAGCTTTAAATTTGAAAGAACTGNTAGCTCTGTATGATGTATTTTGATTTGTGTGAATTGTCGGTCTTGGTTTTCAGGCTATTCGGGACTGATTTGGAAGAATGATTCTCAACTAGGGAGCTTTAAATTTGAAAGAACTAACCAAGTTTCACTTTTTAGCATTTGACCTCGGATTGGAATTTTTATGGTTTCGTTAGCTCTGTTGGGTGATTTTTGACTTAGGAGCGCGTCCGGATTGTGATTTGGAGGTCCGTGGTTGAATTTGGCTCGAAATGGCGAAAGTTAAATTTTTTGAAAGTTTGACCGGGAGTGGACTTTTTGCTATCGGGGTCGGATTCTGATTCCGGAAGTTGGAGCGTCCGTAATGTCAAATGTGACTTGTGTGAAAAATTTGAGGTCAATCGGACGTGATTTGATAGTTTCGGCATCGGTTGTGGTAGTTTGAAGTTTCAAAGTACATTGATTTCGAGTTGAGGTATGATTCATCGTTTTGATGTTGTTATGTGTGATTTGAGGCCTCGAGTAGGTCCGTGTTATGTTATTGGACTTGTTGATATATTCGGACGGGGTCTCGAGTGGCTTAGATGAGTTTCGGACGAGGTTCGGATCACTTTCGTTGCATAGTGCATTACTGAAGGCTGCTGGTTCTGGTGTGATCACACCTGCGACTGGTTTTGCGCAGGTACAATAGTCGCAGAAGCGACAAAGGAGTCGTAGGAGCAAAGGTGTTTCTAGGAACAGGAGTCTGTAGAAGCGGAGGATTTATTCGCATCTGCGAAGGCGCAAATGCGGTGCGAGAGGCGCAGGAGCGAACTTAAGCGCAGGAGCGCAAATTAGACTCGCACATGCGTGTGCGCAGAAGCGGAGTTTTTGCCGCAGGTGCGAAGGCATACCTCCAGTGCTTCTCCGCAGAAGCATGTTTTGGTCGCAAATGCGACACCGCATAAGCGACTAATGTGCCGCAGGTACAAAAGTGCTGGGCAGAATGATAAATACCAGGGTTCACGATTTTGGCTTCATTTTAACACTTCCAAGCTCGGATTGAGGCAATTCTTGGAGCAATTCTCATCTTGTGGATTGGGGTAAGTGTTCTTTACTCGGTTTTGGTTATATTTCCTTAATCTATCTTCGTTTTTTGTTATTGGATTGTGAATTTTAAAGAGGAAAGTGGGGTTTTTGGCATAAAGTCTCATAATGTGATTTTTGTGTTTTGAACATCGAATTGGAGTTGGATTTGAGTGAAACTAGTATGGTTAGACTCATAATTGAATGGGTTGTTGGATTTTATAAATTTTGTCGGGTTCCGAGTTGCGGTCCGGGGTTGGGATTTGGGCCGATTTTGGGCTTTTGATTCAATATTTGATCTTTTTCAATCGGGATTGGTTCCTTTAGCATTGTTTGATATACTTGAGTTGTTTTTGGTTAGTTTCAAGCCGTTCAGAGGTCAGAACGCGCGGGATGGCATCTGTGGAGCATCGTTTGTCTTGCTCGACATTGGTATTGGCTTATTCGAGGTAAGTGACTCTTCTAATCTTGGAGCTGAGAGTATAAACCCTGAATATACATGTTATGTGTTTGATTGTGAGGTGACACACATGCTAGATGACGGGCGTGTGAGCGTGCACCGTGTGAACTGTGATTTTCGTTATTTCTGTGGTACTGTGTAGTTACCTGAACTTGTCTGAAATCATGAAATCTCTACGTACTAGAGTTATCGAGCTATGATTATGCTAGAAACTATGTCTAGGCTACATGCTTATCCTGTTGGGACCCACTAAGGTCATTTATGTTGTTGAGTAATCTGCTTTCATTGCATTATATACTCAGTCATACGCATTCACATTTATATCATATCTTAGTCTCTGTTGTTATTTATTGATGCATCATATCATTATTTTCGGGCTGGTATCATGATAATGTGAGCCCGAGAGACTGGAGAGATTGATGACTGAGTGAGGCCGAGGGCCGGATTGTGAGAATGATTATGGGATAGGGTTGCACGCTGCAGCGGGTCAAATTGGCTTACTATAGCACGTAAGTTCTCCGTGCGATTCCAGATATTGATATTATGGCAAGTGAGTTGTTCGT
The DNA here is from genome assembly GCA_000715115.1 of Nicotiana otophora. Lineage (NCBI taxonomy): Eukaryota > Viridiplantae > Streptophyta > Magnoliopsida > Solanales > Solanaceae > Nicotiana > Nicotiana otophora. Next base: position 21,634 of record AWOL01S0006768.1, on the reverse strand, counting down.
GCAACACGTGAGTTGTCCTTGCGGATTATACCGCTTGGGCTATTAGGAGTCCCTCCGGAGTCTGCACACCCCCATAGAACGCAGGTACCTACTGAGTGCGAGTGCCGCGTGACGAGTGCCGAGTGGTGAGTGACTGGGAGGACGGAGTGAATTGATACTCTGAGAGTATGCGTATGATCTTTATCACGGATTTGCATCGCATTTGGCATGCACACTTGATATACATGCATATAGATGCATTTTTCTCATGTTGTATAGTATCACGTCATTTATGACCTCTCATATATTTTGACATATGGGCATAGAGTGACATCTTACACTTGCTATCTGAAAGGAAAATGAAATATCTTATTTATTATTGAAAGGATTTTTGGGAAAAATCACAGTTTTCAAACTTACTCGTATTTGGCTATTTGTGTTTCGGTAAAGGATTTGGGTTTTCACTAAGATACTGGAAAAGAAATGCCTATTTTTCTGGAACTGTGACCGAACTGAGCATTTTATTTCTGAGATGCCTCTTTTGTTACTTGTACTAGGTTGTTATGAACTGTTATGGAATATTGGTGTTGGACTCGACCTTTTTGTTAGTTCGTCACTAATTTCAACCTAAGGCTAGGCTTGTTACTTATTAAGTACATGGGGTCGGTTGTACTCATACTACACTTCTGCACCTTGCGTGCAGATACTGACTGCTGATGTTGTTGTGGTCGATGAGAGATGGATTTGAAGATGTACCTGTGTCCCGATTGTAGCTGCCTCTTATTCATGGTAGCCTTAGATATATAAAACTCTGTTAATATATTTTTCAAACAGATAATGTATTTACTTCATTTCCGCTTTGTAAACTCTATTCTTAGAAGCTCATGAATTGTACTACCAATCCTTGGGGAATGTATAAGATTCAGATATTTCTTTACTTAATCGCTTTATTAATTGTTATTGGAATTGGTTAGTAGTTAATTAGCTTACCTAGCGGGTTGGGTTAGGTGCCATCACAACAAGTAGATTTGGGGTCGTTACAGGTGGTATCAGAGCTCTAGGTTCATAGGTTGTACAAGTCATGAGCAAGTGTTTAGTAGAGTCTTGCGGATCGGTATGATGACGTCCATACCTATCTTCGAAAGGCTACAGAACACTTAGGATATACTTCCCATCTTTCTTTCCTTATCGTCCGGCATTGATTCATCTTGAAGCGTAACTCTTTGAATTCCTTCCACGTATTCGTATGCGCATGTGAGTGCTCGGTATCAGTTGTGCATCATCGGCTTGTGATTCTATGAACGAGGTTCGAGATGTGTATTATGTGTTTTGGTGATGGGTAAGTCTGGAGGACTTGGGGCCATGGTTAGACCGCAGCTTAAGCTCGGTAGCTTCAGCTGTAACTTTTACATTTGGATTCATATGTCCGGTAATATCCCTACAAATGGAATTTGTGGCTCGATGAGTGATGGAATTGCTTTGTGATGAGTATGATGTGACTGCGGGATGTGTTAAGACGATTTGAATGCGACGAGAAGTGTTTTATTGAAATGTAAAGGAGGGATCCATTGGGTGCTTGATTTTCGTTTTGATGTGATGTACAGTCTCGAGTATGAGTGCATTGAAGGATCCTTTCTGTTGCTTAATGCTGGAATGAAATAGGTTCTCATGTCTTATTGTTGAGATCAGACTTAGGGAGATTAAGTGATTCAATAGTAGTTGTGGTTGTGAAAGGGTATAAAGAGATATCAGCTTGAGGCTAAGCAGGTGGTTTATAACTTGCGAGGTAATCTACGGATGTGTGGTTCTTATAACGTTATGTGGGGGCTTTCTTTTCTACCAGTGGGGTATATTTGTGAGATTTGAGTTTGGATTGATTGTATCAGTTGACCTGACTATCACGAGGATGAATACGAGATTTGCAGATGATTTGAGGTATTATATGGTTTGTGTAACATGAGTTTACGAAGGATATAGTTAAATTTCAGTGCAGGATTTTAGCAGTAATAGAGTATGGGTATCGTGATGTTATCGACTATTTTGTTCTATGACTTTGAGCCAAGTGGGGGAGCCTGCTATCGATGAGTTGATTGCACGGTTATGTGTTGTATTGGTTTTGGTTCAGGGTATACTAGTGAATCAGTTATGACTTGTAGAGGTTGAGATCGAGGATGACTCAGGTAAAGGAAATTCGGGATACAAGTCGTATTACACTCTATGGGTATATCGGAATCATAAAATAATTGAGTGGTTATTCGTGAAGGGTGTAGTGTACATGGAGTAGGAATCTGCTCAGTTGCTTAGGAGTGTGGGTTACTCCCTTGGGTGTTGGTGTGCTAATAGAGCACGGGTCGTTCGGTCCGTTTGGTCGATTTAATTGAGATTTGAGTATAGTGGATGACTTTCGAGAATGGTTCTGATGGATTCAAGATTTATATGTAGCGATTTGGAATTTTCAAAATTTGTATATGGCTAGAAACTGAGAGTTACATTAGATGTTGTCGAGACTTGTGGCATTTTTATGCTGTTGTGGATTATGCATTTCAGCATCAAGAAGTTGAAGGAAACAGTTTTAGGTTCACATAAGGTCTCTTTAGAATGGGGTCGTGGTTGTGGTGTATTAGGGTGCATAAGAGGGAAGTCAGCGGCTTATGGGCCTTAGGGCGTTGTGGTTTTATACTAGGGTCTCTTGTATGGTGAGTTTTGGTTAAGGATCGTGGTGCTCCGGCAAAGAGAAGTATCAATTTGAAGGCTATTTGGAAAGGACTTGGAGAAATAGGACAGTGTGGTAGTAGGTTGGGTCAGCACAGTAATGGATATAATCAGTTCTTTGGGTACTTATGATGTGGCTAGTCTCCACAGGTGTTTTGTGGCAATGCTCTTGGGTTTTGGCGACCTGCGTGACTGGGTTGAGTTAGAGAGATTCGGTTCTGATAGCTTGGTTATGTGCAAATGGGTTTCAAAGAGTTCTCAATGGTTTTTACCACGGTTCGAGGAGTATATTTCCTACCGACGTGAGGAATATGTTGCATATTGGGATTTTCTCCGGGATGAGATAAGATTGAAGATTTCTGATTGATCGGGTATGTATTATGCTTGGGACTCAGAGTTGATTATGAGATTCTTGTACTCTTCACAGGATGGCATGGTAGATATGGTGTTGTGTGGGATTGAGATTTGCATGTGCAAGGTCACATGTCAGTTTGGGAGGGAAGGGCTTAGATTCGTAGGCAACATGAACAGTTTCAGATGACTAGGTAACTTATATTACTAATCGGTATGGCTTGATGAGAGTATACATTTCAGAAGGGGCAATGTGTTTTGATTTATGGATACTTCACGGGTACTGCGGCACTCTCCTAGTTGATCGACTACTGATATTCAAATTTTGCTAAGTGGCACGAAAGAATTTTAGAAGTATTCCCCGTGGGATGATCGTGTATGAGAGATGTGTTAGACATTCGGGCAGTGGAGATGGAATCAGAGATGGTGATTCGTGTGTTTTATGGATTAGGAGGCTGGGAGTTTTCAGGAGCAGATTGTTTCATGGTTGTGGACTGTGAGGTTGTGGCCGAAGCTAGCCAGATGATAGTATGTGTTATGATTCAGTCATTGTGGACTTTCAGAGGGTATTAATCTATTTGTGGGTGAACAGAGTCGATTTGGGGGTCCATTGGTAGGCCCAATTAGGATGTGTATTCTACATCGAGACGGATTGGTTGGTTCTATACTGCTATTGTTGAGGGATGTGCCATTCGGTTGTTGTTGAGCTTATTCGTATTCTGAAATGATCTGTGAGTTACTCTTCTATGCTATGAGGATTGTGATTCGTTAGTTATAAGCACACCTGGTGCGGTTCTATTTGTGCTTTATAGCGGACGTTGAGCGAGATGAGTAATTGGCTATTTCATGGTCGATGTGGTTCTATTTGTGCTTTATAGCGGACGTTGAGCGAGATGAGTAATTGGGTATTTCATGGTCGATGGCATATGGGTTATGCTCTTTCAGGTTTTTTGTGGCATTGTGTCATCTGCTTCTTCATGGTTATGGCAATGCACTTTGAGTACTTGATGTTGGATTGCGCGTGGTTATTGATTTTGAGCATGGGGACTGAGGTATTTCATATGGACCAGTGTTTGGATGGGGTCACGCATTGCAGTGGAGTTATGTTGAGATATGATCCCTTGTGTTAGATTCGTGTATTTTGGTTCTACGGTGTGTGATAGGTTCTTAGCATTGTGTTGTGGTGGTACTTGTTGAGTTTGCGGAACAGTTCTCTCGGCTGAGTCTGTTTTCCATGATTTGAGTATATTTAGAATGTTGCTTATTGGTGCACGGATTGCACGGGTTATAGATTTAGATTGTATTGATGCGGCATGTCACTAGAGTGATCGTGTTGGATAAGATGAGATCATTGGACCTAGAATGGATACTATCGGAATTGATTACACTATGTTTTGAAGGATAATATCGAAAGTCGTCTTAGCATTGGCTATAGTTCTTGTCAAATGAGAGGGAATACCATGACTGGTTGATCTGATGAATGGTTATGAGTTCTGCATGTTTCTTTCATCATCGGCAGTGTACGAAGGTTTTAGAACGAGGTTTTGTTTGACATGAGGTTTATTACCGATATTGGGTGGTTTTGAGCATCCACTGTGATTAGAAATTATTGCTATGAGTATTTGAGTTATATNCTGATGAATGGTTATGAGTTCTGCGTGTTTCTTTCATCCTCGGTAGTGTACGAAGGTTTTAGAACGAGGTTTTGTTTGACATGAGGCTTATTACCGATATTAGGTGGTTTTGAGTATCCACTATGATTAGAAATTATTGCTATAAGTATTTGAGTTATGCGGTATATCATGTGATTACATCTTGGGTTATGGTTACAGCTTGTTCAGACTTATACAGTGTGTAGATGCGAGATTCTGACCTTATAGAAATTCCGGATGTTGGAAATTGGATTCTAAGGCTTATGGGCTAAAGTTGGAGTAATGATCTTCAGTTATGTTGTGTTGTCGGGCCTATATGAAATAGGGTGATGTGGGATCACCCCCGGGTATGTGCATGGCAAGGTTATACGGCGGTTTGATGGCTTTGAGAAAAACTCTGGACACGTTCGAGGATGAACGTATGTTTAAGTGGGGGAGAATGTAATGACCCAACCGGTCATTTTGAGCATTTGCACTTCGCTTGGTAGTTTATGGGCGTTAGTAGCTCTGTATGATGTATTTTGATTTGTGTGAATTGTCGGTCTTGGTTTTCAGGCTATTCGGGACTGATTTGGAAGAATGATTCTCAACTGGGGAGCTTTAAATTTGAAAGAACTAACCAAGTTTCACTTTTTAGCATTTGACCTCGGATTGGAATTTTTATGGTTTCGTTAGCTCTGTTGGGTGATTTTTGACTTAGGAGCGCGTCCGGATTGTGATTTGGAGGTCCGTGGTTGAATTTGGCTCGAAATGGCGAAAGTTAAATTTTTTGAAAGTTTGACCGGGAGTGGACTTTTTGCTATCGGGGTCGGATTCTGATTCCGGAAGTTGGAGCGTCCGTAATGTCAAATGTGACTTGNACGAACGTATGTTTAAGTGGGGGAGAATGTAACGACCCAACCGGTCATTTTGAGCATTTGCACTTCGCTTGGTAGTTTATGGGCGTTAGTAGCTCTGTATGATGTATTTTGATTTGTGTGAATTGTCGGTCTTGGTTTTCAGGCTATTCGGGACTGATTTGGAAGAATGATTCTCAACTAGGGAGCTTTAAATTTGAAAGAACTAACCAAGTTTCACTTTTTAGCATTTGACCTCGGATTGGAATTTTTATGGTTTCGTTAGCTCTGTTGGGTGATTTTTGACTTAGGAGCGCGTCCGGATTGTGATTTGGAGGTCCGTGGTTGAATTTGGCTCGAAATGGCGAAAGTTAAATTTTTTGAAAGTTTGACCGGGAGTGGACTTTTTGCTATCGGGGTCGGATTCTGATTCCGGAAGTTGGAGCGTCCGTAATGTCAAATGTGACTTGTGTGAAAAATTTGAGGTCAATCGGACGTGATTTGATAGTTTCGGCATCGGTTGTGGTAGTTTGAAGTTTCAAAGTACATTGATTTCGAGTTGAGGTATGATTCATCGTTTTGATGTTGTTATGTGTGATTTGAGGCCTCGAGTAGGTCCGTGTTATGTTATTGGACTTGTTGATATATTCGGACGGGGTCTCGAGTGGCTTAGATGAGTTTCGGACGAGGTTCGGATCACTTTCGTTGCATAGTGCATTACTGAAGGCTGCTGGTTCTGGTGTGATCACACCTGCGGCTGGTTTTGCGCAGGTGCAATGGTCGCAGAAGCGACAAAGGAGTCGCAGGAGAGAAGGTGTTTCTGGGAGCAGGAGTCCGCAGAAGCGGAGGATTTATTTGCATCTGCGAAGGCGCAGATGCGGTGCGAGAGGCGTAGGAGCGAACTTAATTGCAGGAGCGCAAATTGGACTCGCACCTGCGTGTGCGCAGCAACAGAGTTTTTACCGTAGGTGCGAAGGCAGACCTCCAGTGCTTCTCCGCAGAAGCGTGTTTTTGTCGCAAATGCGACACCGCAAAAGCGGCTAATGTGCCGCAGGTGCGAAAGTGCTGGGGAAAATGATAAATACAAGGGTTCGCGATTTTGGCTTCATTTTAACACTTCCAAGCTCGGATTGAGGCAATTCTTGGAGCAATTCTCATCTTGTGGACTGGGGTAAGTGTTCTCTACTCGATTTTGGTTATATTTTCTTAATCTATCTTCGTTTTGGTAATTGGACTGTGAATTTTAAAGAGGCAGCTGGGGGTTTTGGCATAAAGTCTCATAATGTGATATTTGAGTTTTGAACATCGAATTGGAGTCGGATTTGAGTGAAACTAATATGATTGGACTTGTAATTGAATGGGTTGTTGGATTTTATAAATTTTGTCGGGTTCCGAGGTGCGGGCCCGGGTTGGGCCTTTGGCCGGTTTTGGGCTTTTGATTCAAGATTTGATCTTTTTCAAGCGGGATTGGTTCCTTTAGCATTGTTTGATGTACTTGAGTTGTTTTTGGTTAGTTTCAAGCCGTTCAGAGGTCAGAACGCGCGGGATGGCATCTTTAGAGCATCGTTTGGCTTGCTCGACATTAGTATTGGCTTGTTAGAAGTAAGTAACTCTTCTAATCTTGGAGCTGAGGGTATGAACCCTGAATATACGTGTTATGTGTTTGATTGTGAGGTGACGCACATGCTAGGTGAAGGGCGTGTGGGCGTGCACCGTGTGAACTGTGATTTCTGTTATTTCTGTTGTATTGTGTAGCTACCTCAACTTGTCTAAATTAATACAATCTCTACGTACTAGTATTATCAAGATGTGATTATGTTAGAAACCATGTCTAGGCTACATGATTATCCTGTTGGGACCCACTGAGGTCATTTCTGTTGTTGAGTAATCTGCTTTCATTGCATTACATACTCAGTCATACGCATTCACATGCATATCATATCTCAGTCTCTGTTTTTATTTATTGATGCATCATATCATTATTTTCGGGCTAGTATCATGATATTGTGAGCCCTAGAGACTGGAGAGATTGATAACTAAGTGAGGCCGAGGGCCTGATTGTGAGAATGATTATGGGATCGGGCTGTACGCCACAACGGGTCAGATTGGCTTACTATAGCATGTGAGTTGTCCGTTCAGAACGTGAGTTGTCCGTGCGATTCCAGATATTGATATTATGGCACGTGAGTTGTCCGTGCAGCACGTGAGTTGTCCTTGCGGGTTATAGTGCTTGGGTTGTTAGGAGCCCCTCCGGAGTCTGCACACCCCCAGTGAGCGCAGATACCTACTGAGTGCGAGTGCCGAGTGCTGAGTACGAGTACCGAGTGCTGAGTGACTGGGAGGACGGAGTGAATTGATACTTTGAGAGTATTCATATGATCTTTATCACTGATTTGTATCGTATTTGGCATGCACACTTGACATACAGGCATAGAGATGTATTTTTCCTCATGGTGTATAGTATCACGTCATTTATGACCTCTCATACATTTTGACATATGGGCATAGAGAGACATCTTACACTTTCTATCTAAAAGGAAAGTGAAACATCTTATTTATTGTTGAAAGGACTTTTGGGAAAAATCACAGTTTTCAAACTTACTCGTATTTGGCTATTGTTTTCGGTTAAAGATTTGGGTTTTTCACTAAGATACTTGAAAAGAAATGACTATTTTTCTGGAAGTGTGAACGAACTGAGCATTTTATTTCTCAGATACCTCTTTTGTTACTTGTATTATGCTGTTATGAACTGTTGTGGAATATTGGTGTTGGACCCGACCGTTTTGTTAGCTCGTCACTACTTTCAACCTAAGGTTAGGTTTGTTACTTATTGAGTACATGGGGTCGGTTCTACTCATACTACACTTCTGCACCTTGTGTGAAGATACTGACTGTTGATGTTGCTGTGTTCGATGGGAGATAGATTTGAAGATGTACCTGCGTCCTGGTTGTAACTGCCTCTTATTCATGGTAGCCTTAGATCTATAAAACTCTGTTAATGTAATTTTCAAACAGATGATGTATTTACTTCATTTCCGCTTTGTAAACTCTATTCTTAGAAGCTTATGATTTGTACTATCAATCCTTGAAGAATGTATAAGATTCAGATATTTCTTTACTTAATTGCTTTATTAATTGTTATTGGAATTGGATATTGATTAATTGACTTACCTAACGGATTGGGTTAGGTGCCATCACGACTAGTGGATTTGGGGTCGTGATAATTTTCTTAAATAATTTTTTGATGGAGTTCCATGAAAATAATATTCATTGTATAAGAAGTAGGTGTCAGAAGACATAAAATAGTAATATGGGAAAAAGGTTGAATGAATTTAGAAAAGGAACGTTAAATTAAAAAAATAAACAAAAGGAAAAAAAAAGAAAAAAAAAGAAACGAGCCAAATTGAGTATAAAATCATATTATGGTGAATAAAGAAAATAAAGAATAATATGATTTTGGAAAAAGGTATATGAACAGAAAAAGAGAAAAAAAGAGAAAATAAATAAATAAAAACGAGAAAAAATAAAAGGAGAAAAGAAGGAAAAGGAAAAAAAAAAGCAGAAAATTAAAAAGAATATGAGAAAATTAAGAAACAATTTCCCACAAAAGCTACAATGGGTAGGAAGGGTAATTAGTTTGGTACGTAGAAAAACCAATGGGTAGACAAGGGTAATTAGTTTAGTTTTTGTGGGTAAAGCTATAAAACTCCCTAGTTTTTAATAGTTTTGGGCCAGAAAGATTTATGAGGCCCAATCTGTCAATGTTTTGATTATTTTTAGGCCCTTCAAACTATAAGCTTTGTTTCAGCATAATCTGTAGATAGAGACGGGCATATTCTTGGAGTAGAAGGGTTAACCAGATCCCGTTAATTTTGAAAACAATTCTAAATATATAAGTGTATATATATTAGAAACAGACATATATTTTGCTTGAAACCATTAAGATCAAAAGTCTGACGGGCACTGGTTAAGTAATTCGCTCATGTGTCACATTCCCCCAACTTTCAAATCTTGGGTCGCCTCTATCTGCAGAAGCTTTATAAGTCTATATAGCAGCCAAATATTTTTAGTAAATGACTAAATGGGCTCCAGACTCAAAAATCACAATCAACTAGAAAGGAGTTCATCCTTCAACTTGTAGATTACACTAGCCCAACTACCAGAAGTTGTTAGCTTGAATATGCAAAAAGTGGCCAACTCTGTTCTGTTGGTCTATCCCCATCAGAGCAACATATAATATGATAGATAAATTCTCCTGTGTGGCTCAGTTATTTTACTTTTCGTAACCAAATATTCACTTATAATAACGAGCTCAACTCTATGTTTTAGAATTGTTTGGTTCACGATCTTGTCACAGATTATAATATATGGATTTTTATAATGCAAAGATTGTTATACAGTAAATAATAATATTATATGAATTATTAGTGGTGAATAATAGTACATGATTTTTGTATATGAGTTGCCTAATTTAAGAGCTATTTTTTCTTTAGATACTCTTATAAATGTATTACTGATACACGTATTATCAGGGGCGTATCTAGCCTTATGGTATCGAATTCATCTGAACCCAGTACTTTTGATGCGGAGCATAATTTATATGTAAACATTTATTAATATTACAACAAATAGTAGCTATGAACCCATAATTTTAAAATATAATGGACTCAATGCTAAAAAACTCAAATATTGAACCCATAGAGTTTAAATCCTGGATCCGTCTCTACGCATTATTATCTTTCATTCTGTCCACATAAAATAGTGCATAGATTATATTCACATATAGTAATATCGTGTTTGGTTTTTGTTGAGTATTGAAGTTTTAATGACTAACAAAGTATGACTAAGTGTTCAAAGAATCAGGTCCTCAACGTAGCTGCTTAATTGTTCTGAAGAACCAGCTCCTCAGGAGAAAGGATATGTTCCTCATATTGATACTTGTACGGCTATACAAGACAGTAACTTTATATCAAAGTTACTCAGGTTAGAGTTTGCTGGAAGAAGGCTATTGTAAGTGATAAGGGTCGTTGCTCAAGAAGATACGGATAATTCAGTCAGAGACAAAAGTCCCAAAGCTTGTGGAATCCTTGGAACAGTAGGAGTCCTATCAAAGATGAAGCTGACTATAAATATGACTCCTAGAAGATCTCAAGTTGAAGTGTTTAATATGATCAACTTTGGACTTCTGAACTATACTTTTACATATCAACAAAAGAGTCATAAGTTGTTTACTCGAGTCGAGTACTTGCATTGTATTCTTTCTGAGTTAGTCTAGTGAATGTGTTTTAAAAAATTGAGTTATAATCAAGTGTCAAAAATAATTAGTGAGTTGGAGTGACTATTTTTCTTTACAAGTTAGAGTAAGATTGACTCAAATAGGAGTAGTTGAAATACTGGAGAGTATTTAATTACAGTCTTGTAATTGATATATTTTGGCTCAGTGTTCTAGTGGAGTTGGAGTTGAAAATTTTACCTGGTAAGTCATGATTTTTGCACCTTTTGAGCCGGGTGATTTTCCACGTAAACATAGTTGTGTTCATTTTATTGCTTATTTACTTTACACTTAAGGAACACGGTAAAGAACCAAGTTCTTTATTAATCCATATGGGCATTCAAATTAACAATTGGTATCAGAGCAAGTTCTTTCATCTATACGTCTAACACCTAGAGAGATCTTGGAAGAAAGATGAGTGGTCTGCCCGAAATTAATGAAGGACAATCAACTACCAGGCCACCCATGTTCAATGGTAAATATTATAGTTGGTGGAAAGCAAGAATGGAAGACTTCCTGACAGCTTAAGACTATGAAATATGGACCATAGTGAACCAAGGTCATTTGATTCCTACTAAACAAAATGCACAAAATGAAACAGTTCCTAAGAACCCCTTTTCGAATTTGTGGAAAGCAGATTTCAGAATGATGGAGAAGAATGCAAAGGCTAAGAAAATACTTATATGTGGACTAGGTCCTAATGAGTACAATAGATTTTCTGTGTGCTCTAATGTGAAACAGATATTGGATGCACTCCAAACTGCTCATGAAGGAACAAACCAAGTAAAGAGATCAATGATAGAGCTACTCATGAGAAACTATGAGCTCTTCTCCATGAAGGAGTCTGAGGCCATCCATGATATGATGACTAGGTTCACTATAATAACCAATGAACTGAAATCACTTGAAAAGGTGTTTACCTCCGAAGAGTTGGTTAGCAAAGTTCTAAGAATCTTTCCAGCTTCATGGGAATCAAAAGTCACTGCAATCCAGGAAGCCAAGGAATTGGACAAAATCTCACTTGATGAGTTGGTTGAAAACTTAAAAACTCATGAAATGAGAAAGATAGAATTATGCAAGGAAGAACCTAAGAAGGATAAGGCCTTGGTTCTTAAAGCATCTGAGAATGATGAAACTGACTATGATGGTCCTGATCAATCAATGTTTGCCAAGTTTAATAGGTTCATGAATAATTCAAAGTGCATCCAAGAGAGAGACTAGTAGTAATCCCAAGCAGATCGACAAAACTAACTATGATGGGTGCTACAAGTGCAGCAAGCTAGATCACATGGTCAAGGACTGCCTAATGTGGGAAATTGAGCGGAGGAAAGAATGAGCTGAAAAGAGAAATGGGAGTAGATGAGAAAAAAGGGTTCCAGCAAAGGAAATATCCTAGGCAAAGGATTTACTGAAGCAATGAAGTAGGCCTTCTTGGCAGCATATGAGGACAATGAAAGTGGTCTAGTGGAAGAAAAGGAGGATGAGGCTACAAGTCTCTATGCTGTGATTGATGAACACCAAGCTATGGAGATTGAACCCCCAGTACAGCTTGGAATGCACATTGGAAGACCTCCCTTATTTGATAAACACCACTATGATGAATAGAAGTTGTGTATGGAAATATTGCTTCAGGTTACTGACTTTGACCTATGATTAATTGTTAGTCATGGACCAATTCTCCCAATCAAAATGGATAGTGAAGGTAACAGGTGCAACAAAAGAGAAGAGGAATATGATGAGGAAGATTGTCAGCTAGTTCAGAAAAATGCTAAAGCAAAAGACCTGCTCTACAGAAGCTTGTCTAGAAACACTCTCCTCAGAGTATCCTCTTGCATCTCTGCTCATGATATATGGAGGACCTTGGAAACTAAATTTTAAAATGAAAATATCAAAGTGGCCTTGATGGCGATTGAAGAATCCAAAATAGAGAAAGAAGTGATAGGGATTATGGCCATGAGTGATTCAGAAACAAAGATGAAGCAAACCAGGTAAGTATATCTGACTTAAAAGACAACATTCATGCTAAGTCCAAAAAATAATTGATGGTCATAATTGTGACCTTAATGAACGAAATGGATAAAATGAGTACTGGAAATGATCAACTAATAAGTAACCTTTCTTGTGTCAAACTTGATATCAAAAAGCTTGAATCCGACAAAGCTAGTTTACAGAAACAGGTCAAAGACCTTAAGAACTAGGTTCTTGAGCTTACTTCTAAGAATGAGAAGTATCCTGATATACATGGCAAAGGAAAAATGAGTGATCTGCAGGAAAATCTTGAAAAAGAATTAAAAATTGCTAAAGATAATCTTTGTGATGTTGAATATAGAAATAAAGTCCTGCAGGAAAACCTAGAAAAGGTTAATTATGAACTCTGTAGACTAAGCAAATGACATAAATCTTCTGATCCCCTGAACTGGCTGAATGAATATTGTATCCCTAACAAATATGGAATTGTCTACAGAAAACATGTCCCTAAGTTTGACCCAAGTATGTAGGAATTTCTGATAATAACAAGTGCACTCATTGTGGAAAAATAGGACACTTTAGAGACACTTGTTCTACCTTAATTCATGCTCAATTTAGAAGCACCTTTGGTATTGCTAAAAATATGAAGAAGGAAGAGGAGCCAAAGGTTAATCCTCTTCTCCATACTAAGTGGATTAAGGTTAATAAGAAAATAGCTTCTAACCCTCTCCCATTCTAGGCAAGAAGGGGTCTGATTCATCCCTTTTCCAACAAAAAAGGATACAAGCTTGTCTGGGTTCCCAAAACTAATTTGTGAATATTAGTGCAGACTAAGGTGAGAGGAAATAATTAGGACTGGTATCTAGACAGTGGATGCTCAAGACATATGATTGGAGAAAAGAAAAACTTTCTCTCATTGACATTCTTCTAAGGAGGGAGTGTGTCATTTGAAAATAGGAAAAAGGGTCAAATAACAGGTATTGGCAAGGTCGGTAAGTTACTCTCTCATGCTATAGAAGATATTTATTAGATGGTAGGTCTTAAACACAATCCTCCTAGAATCTCTCAAATGTGCGACAAAGGAAATGAGGTAAAATTCAATTCTAAAATTTGCACTGTCGCTAAGCTTGATACTGATGTAATTGTGTTAAAGGTTAAGAGACATAACAATGTCTACAAAATATCGATTATATCACTTCCCCAGAGTGAGCACATATGCTTGAGTGTAGAGGAATATGATCCACTGCTATGGCATAGAAGACTAGAACATGCCAGTCTCTCTCAACTCAACAAGTTGGCAGCAAAGGACTTGGTCCTTGGGCTACCTAGAGTTGAGTTCACCTCTGACAAGGTATGTGATGCCTGTGTTAGAGGGAAATATGTAAGGTCATCCTTTAAATCTAAAAAGTTTGTAAGTAATTCTAAACCTCTAGAAATCCTTCACATGGACCTATGTGGACCAATGAGAAGAAAGAGCAGAAAAGGTAAGAGGTATGTGTTTGTGAGTGTTGATGACTTCTCCAAGTATACCTAGACTTTGTTTTTGGGATCCAAAGATAAAAACTTTAATGTTTTATGTGTATTTGTCATATTGATTCAACAAAAGCTAGGGTGCAATGTATTAAGTATAAGAACTGACCATGGAACTGAATTTGAAAATTCAAAACAACTTGAGTTCTGTGGCTTACATGGTATTGACCATAATTTCTCTGCACCTAGAACTCCATAATAAAATGGGGTTGTAGAAAGAAAGAATAGATCCTTAGAATAAATGGGGAGGACCATGTTGATTGCTAGTGGACTGCCTAAGAGTTTCTAGGCTGAGACTATCAATATTGCTTTCTACCTATAGATGTACGGTCAGGCCCATTCTTGAGAAAACTCCCTATGAATTACTTCGAGGAAGAAAACCCGACAACACTCACCTGAGAATCTTTGGGTGCAAATATTTTGTGCATAATAATGGGAAAGAAGCTCTAGGTAATTTTGATGACAGAAGTGATGAGGGAATTTTCTTGGGTTACTCTTCACATAGTAAGGCCTATAAGGTTTTTAATAAAAGAACTATGTGTGTGAAAGAAAATATTCATGTTATTTTTGATGAATCTAACAATCTGGCTGAGAAAGGTCTGCATGATGAAGATTATGACATAGGATTCACTAGTGATGGAGATACAAAGGAATCTGAACCTTAGTATGAGGATGGATATGAAAATCACAAGGAAATTGACAGTGATCATAAGGAACAAGAAGAAGAAAGAACTACTCTAACTGCTGACCAGACTAATGAAGCCATACCACTGAACCTGCTCCTTTGGGTCACTCCTCAGGTGACTCTTCTCTGGGTATATAGATCAGGCCATGAAAGCATCAAAATTCACATCCTCTTGAGAATATCATCTCTGATCCAAATGAAGGGGTGCAAACCAGGTTTTCTCTAAGAAATCTATGTGCACTCAAAATATTCCTCTCAGAGGTTGAACATAAGACCATCAAAGAAGCTCTAAAGGATCCAGATTGGATCATAGCCATGCAAGAGGAGCTAAATCAGTTTGAGAGAAGCAAGGTCTGGTGCCTGGTATAGAAACCAAAGAGCAAAACTATCATAGGTACTAGATGGGTATTCAAAAATAAGTTGGATAAACAAGGAAATATCACAAGGAACAAGGCCAAACTGGTGGTTCAGGGATACAATCAAGAGGAGGGCATTGACTATGGTGAGACATTTGCACATGTAGCTAGAATGTAGGCTATAAGAATGCAGATAGCCTTTGTTGTCCACATGGAGTTCACCTTATATTAGATGGATGTGAAAAGTGCCTTTTTGAATGGTTATCTGAAGGAGAAAGTGTTTGTCAAACATTCTCCTGGATTTGAAAGTGATGAATTTCCTAACTATGTGTTCAAACTGGATAAAGCTCTTTATGGACTGAAACATGCTCCAAGAGCTTGGTATGAAAGGCTCTCAAAATGCCTCTTAACCAACAAGTTTGTAAGAGGAAAGGTGGACAACACTCTATTTCTAAGGAGCAGAGGGAAGAATATTCTGATTGTGCAAGTGTATGTAGATGACATTATCTTTAGGGCTACCAATGAAGAATTGTGCAAGGAATTTGTTGAGATAATGGGAAATGAGTTTGAAATGAGTATGATGGGTGAATTGAACTTCTTTCTAGGGCTGCAAATCAAGAAAACACCTACTGGAACCATGATACATCAACAGAAATTTATCAAAGAACTACTGAAGAAGTTCAACATGGACTCCTCTAAGTCCATTGACATACCCATTGTAACTGCAACAAAGCTGGACCTTGATGGAGAAGGGAAAAGTGTGGAACAAAAACTATATAGAGGAATGATTGGGTCACCGTTATACCTCACAGCAAGCAGGCCTGATATAGTGTTCAGTGTGGGATTATGTGCAAGATTTCAAGCAAATCCCAAGGAATCTCACCTGAAGGATATCAAAAGGATACTATGATATCTCAAGGGGACCCCTAACCTCTGTCTATAGTATCCTAGAGGGTATAACTTTGATCTAGTTGGTTATGCTGATATTAACTATGCAGGTTTTCATGTTGACAGGAAAAGCACTTTAGGAACAGCTCATTTTCTAGGTTCTTGTCTGGTGTATTGGGGAACTAAGAAGCAAAACTCAGTGGCCTTATCTACAGCCGATATTGAATATGTGGCAGCAACATCCTGTTGTGCTCAGTTGCTATGGATAAGACAAAAGCTAAGGGACTATAGTATATTTTTTGATTGTGTTTCCATTTTTTGTGATAACACCAGTGCCATAAATATTTCTAAAAATCTATGTCAGCACAAGAGAACCAAGAACATTGACATTAGACATCACTTTCTCAAAGAAAATATTGAAAAAAGGAATATCTCAATTAACTTTTGTAAAATTGAAGATGAAATTGCTGATATATTTATTAAAGCTCTGAGTAGGGATCACTTTGAAAGGAATAGACTAGTACTAGATCTAATCAATTCTTCACTCTAAGTTGAATCCCAGTGATTGGCTAGAAAAGGCATAATTAGATGTAGATAATTAAGTACAATATGTTTGATTCAACTTTGTGCTGGTATTAAGCTCACACACTTGTTTGGAAAATCTGGCTGATAATTGTGTTGTGTGATACTAATATGAAGTGTTGAAGCTTTATTGCAGAAATAAATAAGGAGTTGTTAAGGAGTTGGTCCTTTGACTCAGGTACGTGCCATACTGTCTTAAGTCACTAGGACTTTATATCCTAAAATTATTGCTATACTCAGACTTCTAATTCTGTTGGCATTACTTCCAGTCGTCTTCTAGTCAAAGAGTAAGGGGAATCCTAATGCAATTAGAGTTCAATTACTCCTGAAATCCTAACAGTCAAAGTAACTGTTAT
This sequence comes from Nicotiana otophora, assembly GCA_000715115.1. Lineage (NCBI taxonomy): Eukaryota > Viridiplantae > Streptophyta > Magnoliopsida > Solanales > Solanaceae > Nicotiana > Nicotiana otophora. Next base: position 4,467 of record AWOL01S0006768.1, on the reverse strand, counting down.
AAGAGTCCCGTTAGAGCTCAAATTCAGTCACCTTCTCTCTTTTAGTCAAATCAGGAGTAACGTGTTTAAAGGGATCTTATGATCAGCTTCTCAGACCTCACTGTTTCTCTCAAACCCTAAGCAAAAATCAAGAGCAATTATCAAGAACTAATTCTCCCTTTCTCTTCTTCGAGTCTCTCATCTGATCACCATGCCTAAAGCTAGTCAAACACCCTCTAAAACCAAATCATCAACCAAAGCTAAAGCAAAACCCAAAATCATGAAGCCCAAATCGAAGCAAAATGCCAAGCCTTTAAGGGAAACAACACCCACACTTGTTCCGTCTCCTTCGATATCCTCCACTATACCTGCATCATCATCCCCTATTTCTGTTGTTCCTATCATCCCCACCTCCACCGTATCCCCTCCTCCAAAACCAACTACCCATGCACCTGAGCTTACTGCGAAAAATACCTCTAAGTCAACAAAGGTCAAGGCCACTCCAAGAAAACCTGTCAAGAAAGTGCATGATGCTGCTACGCAGGGTGGCACTGTAGCCAAGGAATCTGTGGTTCAGCGGGAATCAGTGCCAGTCACTACTGATCAGGTACAACATCCTCCTTTTAAATTAGATGTTTTGGTGTCTACTATAGATGTTGCACCCCTAGATACTCTCCCATCCATGAGTGAGAAGCCACAAGTAGAGAAATTCACTATAGAAAAAGGTGCAGGTGATCTGGGGAAGAAGGTAGATATTACTGTTGTGGAGCCTATAGTTGAGGGTAAAGGAAGTAAAGAACATGTGCAAAAAAAGGCTTCTGATGGCCTTTCTTTTAGTTTGACTGAGGATAAAGAAGATGATGAGGGTGAAAAAGAAGAAGAAGTTGTGAACAGTCATGAGGAGCATGGTGCTCAAAACATAGCCAATTAAGAAGAAAAAAGTGAGAATGAGGAAGCATTTGGAGATGAGAAGAAGAGTGATACAGATGATAATACATGTGAACAGGTTAATGATTATGCAGAAAAAGAAAATCATAGTGAAGAAGAGGACGAATCTGAAAATGAGGGTGAGGATCAAGAAAAGGTAAGTGAGAGTGAAGAAGGTGATGAAGAGAGTAAGGAAGAAAATGGGAATATGAGTGAGGAATCTGAAGGTTCCATGACCATTGGGAACACTATCATAACCCCTTCAAAAGAAACTAGTGAAGATACAAAGGCTCAAGAACCTAGGTCTCTATTAACTCTTTTCATTGGAGATGAAGAAGTAAGCAGTGATGAAGATGATGCGCCACTATCTGAGGTAGGGAAGAAAACTAGGAAAACCCTTGTGAAAGATACAAAGTCAGCAGTCTTAACAAGTAAATGAGTGGCTCTTCCTACCATAACTCCTCTTACAAGGAGTAAGAGAAAGGGTGTAGATGCACAAATCATTAAGGAGTCTAGAAGTGCAAAGAATCCAAAGAAGAAGGTCTCAATTGTGGAACCTATTGTTGAGGTGGATGGAGAAGATGAGTCTGACTCTGCCTTACCAGCTAAGTCTTCTGCACCAAAGAGAAAGGGTGTCAAAGTTACAAAACCCGCTACCCCTTTTGCAAGGGCTAGTAGGGGTAAGATAAGAAAGAATGTGCCAGCAGCAATTGATCGATTCACATAGTTCAGGAACAGAAAAGTGCTAAATGGAAAGATTTTTGCGAACACTGATGAGAAAAGGATGGCTCAACTGGTTAAAAAACTTGAGCTACAGGGGTGGAAGCACATGTTTGTCAAAGCTTTCCCCCCAGTATATGTTCCTGCTGTGGTGGAGTTCTATGCAAATTTCAACTTTGATGGGATGGTAGTCAAGAGTAAGGTACGGGGCTTTGAAATGGAGTTTGATACTGAGGAACTGGGGATGCTTCTGAATATCTCTTACTTGGGATTTGACAATTACTTGAAGAAAATGTGGCCAGCCATAGACAATTATGTTAACACTGGCATTATGGTCACAAGGAATTTCTCCCAAAAGTTTGAACTAGATGCTCCCCAGTAAGTGTATAAGACTGATATGACTCCCTTCCAAAAATTATTGTTTCATTTTGTCAATTCCTGCATTCTGCAGAGGTCTGAGAGAAGGCATGAAGCTACTCTTCTGGACATGGCTGTGATGGATATGTTTGACACTGGTAGACCTATCAATTTTCCTAGTCTGATGATTCAGCACATGACAAGATCTGCAAACACCTCCAAACCCAAGCATGTTATGCCTTATGGTTTCATGTTAACTGAGTTGCTTGACAAGCTTAACATTGCCTTACTTGAGTATAAGTTTGGACACCACAATCACGTTTTGGATGGTGTTACCGAGATCAAGGCTAGAGGACCCACAAGATCTGTTATTCTACCTGGGAGCAGTACGGGTACAGAGCTCAGCAAGAGGTTGGAGTTTGCTGTTGAAAAGAATGCCAAGCTTCATGAAGACAATAATGAGCTGAGAAAGGAAGCAAAGCAGCTCAAGGAAGAGCTCAGAAGAGATATGGAGGCTAATGCCCAACAGATTTCCACCCATGTGAAAGCTTTGACCCCCTCTGCTTCTCACCCATGAACATGTTCCTTCCGGTGTTCTTAGTTCTTTTGCTATTCTAGTGATGCCTTATCTGTTTTTTTTCTTTTATCTTAGTCTGAGTAGTTTGCAGTATGCTTAGTTTATTTTGTTTTAATGATGAAGACAAGGCCCTGGGCTTCTTTTGGCACTACTGAATGTCTCCTCTTACTCTGCTTTACTGCTTTGTACTATATTGGATCATCAGTCTAGTTTATTTGCCTTGATATTTCTTAAGATTGTGATGTAGCATGTTTGGCCTTGAATCTTACATTATCTGTACTTCATGTCTAACAATTTTTTGTGTTTTCGATGACGCCAAAAGGGGGAAGATAAAGTTGGAGGGTTATGGGTTTTGAACGTACATGTCTGTCAATAGTACTTGTCACTTGTTGTGATTATTTGGTTCTTCGATATGATTATCTGGTTCTGTTGTGTACAAGGTTTGTCATCATCAACGAGAGAGAATTCATTAAGTATTGAAATTTTGATGATTAAAAAAGTATGACTAAGGGTTTAAAGAACCAGGTCCTTAACGTAGCTGCTTAATTGTTATGAAGAACCAACTCCTCAGGAGAAAGTATCAGTTCCTCATGTTGATACTTGTACGACTGTACAAGACAATAACTTTATTTTAAAGTTATCCAGGTCCGAGTTTGATGAAAGAAGGTTGCTATAAGTGATAAGGACCGTTGCTCAAGAAGATACGGATAATTCAGTCAGAGACAAAAGTTCTAAACCTTGTGGAATCCTTGGAACAGTAGGAGTCTTATCAAAGAGGAAGCTGACTATGAATAAGACTCCTAGAAGATCTCAAGTTGGAATGTTTAAGTATGATCGACTTTGGACTTCTGAACTATCCTTTTACACATCAACAAAAGAGTCATAAGTTGGTTACTCGAGTCGAGTACTTGCATTGTATTCTGCCTGAGTCAGTCTAGTAAATGTGTTTTAGAAAATTGAGTTGTAATCAAGTGTCAAAAATAATTAGTGAGTTGGAGTAGTGAGTGTTTTGCTTTACAAGTTAGAGTAACTTGTGAATCAAATAGGAGTAGTTGGAGTACCGGAGAGTATTTAATTACAGCCTTGTAATTGATACATTTTGGCACAGTGTTCTAGTGGAGTTGGACTTGAAAATCCTACGTGGTAGGTCGTGGTTTTTGCACCTTTTGAGCCGGGTGATTTTCCACGTAAAAATCGTTGTGTTCATTTTATTGCTTATTTACTTTACGCTTAAGGAACACGATAAAGAACCAAGTTCTTTAGTAATTCATACGGGCACTCAAATTAACAGTTTTAAATACTTATGGGAAATTTGATGGAAAAACTAAATATTATGTTAATTATAAATAATATTATATTTGTTATGTAATATTTTATATAAAAACCCAATGTTATATAAGTAATACAAAATTTTAGAGGAAGATTAAAACATCATATACTTCGAACGAAATGTCCCCCTAAATTCTCGATTTCATAGATACAGACATCAAGCGATCCTTTAGGTGGCAAGTACCGAAGCTTGTTATCCCCGGATGTTAACAATATTACAAAAGTCGCGAGATCAACCATACTTACAAATTACAATCACCAAAAGTAAAATCCAAAAAATCGAAAATAAAGAAAAAAGTAAGAGAATTAGAGAACAATCAACACTCTTATATCACTTCCTCCCACACCCAAAAAAAAATATAAAAGAGAAAAACAAAGCAGAAGCCATGAATTAATCCAACACCATATTTCCTTTAGCATCATATGAAATCTTGCCTGAAAAATCCAATGGTCTGCATTTTTCTCCTTTAATAATTGTTCTTTTCCACAGTGCATTCTCATCTTCCCAATTTTCTTTTGGTTGATTATCATCTTCATCTTGCTCTTTTCTCCAAGATATCATTTTGGCCATCAAAAGA
>AWOL01S0006767.1:5272-20120 GCA_000715115.1 Nicotiana otophora | reverse complement strand
GGATGGAGTTTATTTGATCTTATTTGATGATTCTGAGACATTTGGCTTGTAATAACTTGATACTACTTTCTTCTTCTCTCTCATTATGTATATATCTTCTCTTTCTCCCTCATTATGTATATTCGTTATGCTTTTGATAGTTTTTGCTTTGTAGCTTCTATATGTTTGTTTTCTTATTAGTTAGTATTTAATTTAGTAGCTTATTTTTGAATTAGTAGCTTCTTTTTGAATTAGTAGATTCTTTTTATGTTTCAGTAGATAATAAACTTTTGGTTTTCTTAATGCCACATTTTTTTCCAAAGGTAGTTATTGTGTGAACCGGGTAACTCGTCGCAACGATGGATGGCGTGACAAACTTCTTAAGGGAATGAGTTCGTTTTGTGTTTACGTAATAATAGTAGTAGTAATGAATAAAAACACCTAATTGAGTCATGCTCGAAGAGTCAATCGTGCTTCATTTGGTACCAACACACTTAACTACGCGCTTATGGTTAAAAATAAGGTTTTTGAAAGAAATAGCTCTAGTTAGTGACTTTGTGACTCTTGTGATGACTTTGGAAACCATCGAGTGGTTTAATTGAACTATAGTGATTTTCAAACTTGAATGTGGTCCTTGTGGGCCCTCAACTATGTCCTATTTAACAATCCAGTTGCGTAAGAGGTGAGTTTCTATGTTGTTAGTCCAAGTACCTGTGCGAAAGGTCTAGAACTTGCCCCGAATATGTTTCAAGGCGAAATCCTAAGTTTTTCTTGGCTTGAGAAGTGATTGTAGGCTCTTTTTGGCCCATTTGAGTTTTATGTTGCTACCAATGATGTCATCCCTATTTAACCTCTTCGAGTCTTTAGCCTTTCTCATTCGAAAACCATGTTACAAGTCTTTACCCATTCTATTGTGACCCTATCTTGGCACCCTAGCTTTCCTTAACACTCATGTGAAACTAATGGCTAAAACCGTAAGTTTGGGGGAGAGACGAGGAAATTGAAAAAGGTATCAAGGCACAAAAAGAGAAAAAGAAACGATGAGAAGAAAAGGCAAAGAAAAGAAAAGAAAAATGCAACAAAATTAATAAGTAGAAGAGTTGAAAGGATTCAAAGAAAGGCATTGATCCCAAACATGGAGAAATATGAATGTAATGATCAAGAAAGAGTTATGTTAAGTCTCTTTAGTTCCCCAAGGAAAAGAAAGTGCCTCAAGGAATTGGCAAAGTGTGAGCCGAGAAATGAATGATGGAGTGCTTAAGGAAGGTGTAACCACTCAACTATATTGTATCCAACCCTAATCAAAAAGCCTTCATTACATCTCGAAAGAAGTCCTATTTGATCTCGAGCCGAGTAAGCTTACATTAGTGGCGATATACATGAGGGGAAAGCCTGTGGTACTTGAAGCCGTACTTGCGACATTCTCTTGAGAGAGATGAGTAAACCTTTCATAAATCTTTGGATTGAGTGCTAAATTTCTTAAGTGAGCCAGGCAACCGAAGAGTAGAGGAGGAAGAGTTTAGAATCCACAATGACCTACATGATAGAGAAAAAGTACTAGATGAGTAAAGTCAACCTTTGATGCTCAAATGTCACTTTAGAACTATATATGCATAAATGTTTAACTTGTCTCCTTGTTGATAATACATAGGTAGTGTGGGTAATTGTTAGTCCCAACTGATGTGTGGATGGTTCACCTTTGACTCGCTGAAATGACCCTTAACTTGTGGATGTGGGAACTAATTTATTTGCTTGAGGACAAGCAAAGACTTAAGTTTGGGAGAGTTGATAAGTGGAGATTTTGACTGCTTATTAACGCCCTTTAGCTTTTGTTTCCGCCCAAAAGCATTGAATTGTGTTCCCGAAACTAATGAAATTGTGCAAAATTACAGGAATACTGGAAGTTGTTTCAGCCCAAAAGCAGTTTTGTCTGAAATTTCCAAACTTGTATAAATAGAAGAGTTTCACGAAATTAGGTCAAGTTTGAACCTCTGGAAAAAACTATAGCCGTTTTTCTTTGCCACTTTCGGAAGTTTACTATAATTTAGTGTATTTTACAATAGATTTTATCATTTTTAGCTTACATTATGAGTTTGATTAGTCTTTATTCTTCATTTTCTTCAAACCAAAGTATGAGTAGCTAGATGTTTACTAAGGTTGTAATCCAACTCCAGTGTGTGAACCTTATGGGTATTTAAATTAGTGCTTGTTTATGATTGCGTATTTATTATTTAGCTTAGTTCATGCTTTAATTTGAGGAATTAATTGTTGCAAACATTAGTTCATGACTAATTGACTTAGTCTCTTCTTGAGAAAGAGAGACCTAGTCTGGAGGGATAACGTAGCTAACAAGGAATTGGGTCAATTGAGAGATTGATTTACCCAATTAAAGGGTTCAATCTAGAGATAGTAAAAATCTGACTTGAGCTTTTATCAACTGTTTTGTGTGATACCCATTTGGTCTTTGAGAAAGCACCATTGGGCAAAACCACTCTCTGACCGAGAGGTATTGAGTGGGTAATTTAGAGTTGATAGCTATAATACACCCCAATCAACAGAACAAGCATTAAAGTCTTTATCCCATTAGGCAAACACCTAGGTAATGGTCACAACCCTAGACTTTTTATCAATTTGGAAAAAACCCCAAAATCAGTTATATCTAGTTTTCTTTCTTTATTTGGCAATCAATAGAGTATAAATTAGAAATAGAAAAATAATCTTTTTGTGGAAGTGAAATCTCGATAATTCAATCACACACATTGAAATATATATCCCTAACTCTCATCTTAGCTCCATGTGGATTCGACCCCGACTCTTAGTTGGGTTTTTATAATTGCAAACGACCGTTTCATACTTGTTTTGAGGCGTGCAATTGGACGTGATCAGTCAGCAGGTAAAAGACTTCAAGAGGAAGAGAGAGCATTGCTATGAATTGATTAATAAATTGGAAGAGAGTGATGAATCTGCTAAATCGAAACAACAGGGCCATGCAAGTAGTGGAGGTCCGAGAACAGCAAATCCGATGATTGCTCCAGGAGAAGGGTGCTATTAAGCTTAGAATCAAAGAAGTAGCTGACTACACTACGACGAAATGCAATGAGTGTGAGAATATGACTAGAGCTATGTTCTTTGCTTCAGTGCTGTCTTTCGCTCACCAAGTTATGGCCGACCTAGAGTTTCTTCAGGATGAGCTTACAAGCGAGACAACGCCAAGGCCGACTGATGTCACCCGGACCCCTGGAATAAAATTTCAGAGTCATCAGTGTTCTTAACTATTCAGTCATCGAGTCTGTAGTTTACTTTTTTCTCGCGTCGAGTCTGTTTGTCCTTTGTCCATTTCCAGTCTATTGTTATTTTGCTTCAAGTCTGTATGTTTTCCTTTTGAAGTCAGTTGTCGATGTTTTCGATTCCTTGTAATGAAAAATCCAAAAAGATTTTATCAATGAAATATTGGAAACTCCAAAATTTCTTTGCTTTTATTTTATATTTATTTTCCTGAAGTACGTAATGGTCTGATTCATATGGCGTCATGATACGTAGGCAATTTCCATCGAATGAGATCATAGCCATAATTAATCTAAGAGAAAATCAACCAAAAAAAAGGAGTAAAACCGAATAAAAAGAAAAGAAAAACAAAGAGTGACAAAACAAAAAGGGAAAAACAAAGAGCGATAAAAGACAAAGTTCGTTAATCCATGAACATGATCTATACATCTCGATCGGAAAAGAATCAAGAGAAAAAAAGAGAAAAATTGGGATCAACAAAACAAAAGAGTAAAAGAGAGCGAAAAGTCGAAGAAAAGAGTACATACATTTAAAAGGCCGGGATGAAACACACAATCATTGCAAACACATGGTAGAAACGTTTAACTGTTTAGGTGCATTGCATCCCAATATGCGATTTCCTATATGTTAAATGTTTCAAAACTAACAAGGTTGTTGTGCGTGCAAATTAGTTAGTTTTTATTCAGGTGATTGCTTCTTACTGGTAATCTGGCTTCTCATCCATACTTCACAAGATATAAAGGCAAAGTCCCTATGGCCTCCGAAAATCATCTGCCAATTATCGATCTTGAGGATAGCCCAGCATCAGTTGTTCCACAACCTAAATTAGCAACTGGTGAGGAGAACAAGATGTTGCGTCTCCGCATGATGGAAGTGTGTGACGCCTGGTCTAATAGTAGGGAACCGCCAAGTACAATTCCTGGGTTCCCTGAGTTGATCCCAAGGTCGGGTGGATCTACCAATGTCCCCGTGTCCAACCCTTTTATCCCATGCAGGTACCCTTCAATGTCGTCTAATGGTCCTGGCATGCTTTCTGTGGTTCGCCCCCAGGCGCAAATTTCCAGGGCACCTCCAGCATTGTTCTCCGCCGCGCCGGTCTTCACTGCGGCGCAGCAAACTGTGCCTAAGACGTGTTTTGAACCCTTAACATTCACCTTCCAGGGCCTCCAATTTCAGCAGGATATGACTTACATCACTCCAGACTAGTACACCCATTATCCACAGTATGAGCTTCCGGCTGAACCAGAAAGAACAGTTAAAAATCCAAAACAGGAAGAAATGGCTCGGAAAATGAAAAGCTTGGAGTAGAGTTTGAAAAACATGCAAGGCCTGAGTGGCCAAAAGAGTGTCTCCTACTCCGACTTGTGCATGTTTCCAAATGTTCATTTGCCAGCTGGTTTCAAAATGCCGAAATTTGAAAAGTACGACGGGCACGGAGACCCGATCGCTCATTTGAAAAGGTATTGCAATCAGTTAAGAGGGTCTAGTGAAAATAGGAACTTTTGATGGCATACTTCGAAGAGATTATGACGGGAATCTCTTATGAGTGGTACATGGACCTGGAAATCCCTCACTGGCACGTATGGGATAACCTTGCCAGAGATTTTGTCCGCCAATTTCAACACAATGTGGATATTGCTCCAAATAGAAATTCTCTATCTAAATCCAAAGAAGGAATCTGCGAAAACTTTCCGTGAGTATGCTGTTAAGTGGCGCGAGCATGCCACCCGAGTGAAGCCACCGATGGATGAGACAGAAATGGTCTTGGTTTTTATTACAAGCCCAAGAGGCTGATTATTTTCAGAACATGATGTTCGCCATAGGAAAACCATTTGTTGAAGCCATAAAGATTGGAGAAATGGTTGAGAGAGGGTTGAAAACAGGACGAATATCAGGCCGCCCTTAAAGCTACATCACAAGCCATCCCGAATGGCTCATGGGGTCTGGCCAATCGCAAAAAGAGAGAAGAGAGAGCCATGATGGCTTCGAGCTCAAAGGCGTCTCGCCTATCATTTAACCATTCTTATATGCCACCACGAACCCCACAACATTACTACCCACACCATGACGCTGCGTACATCATGGCACCACTTCCATATGCGGTTATGAATGCGCAACCCTACATACGACTCCATCAAAACTATAATCAAAACCGAGCTCCACCTCCTAGAAATAACCGTTTTTACCAAGTTCCATATAATCCTCGCCCACTACAAAATACACCCCAAATATAATCCACGCCCCCAAGAGCCTCCCAGAAGAAACAATTTTACCCTAATTGGTGAATCTTACTCGTGTTTGCTCTAGAAGTTAATCCAATTGGGTTTATTACAACCTGTGGCTCCAAAAGGGCTAAATCCCGAGTTTCCAACATACAGGGCTGATGCCAGATGTGCATACCATTCAGGGAGGGGGGGTAGGCCATGATATAGAAGATTGCTGGACCCTCAAGAGGGCAATCAAAGACTTCATTGAAGCAAAAAGAATTGTGCTGAGGGACGAGGAGGTCCCCAATATGACCAATAATCCATTGTTGCTCACAATAATGGGCCAGTTATCGGCATGATCTGTGATGACAAAGAATTTGACCCAACATTAAAGGTCATTGTTTCCATCACTAGGTCAGAGGCAAAACCTAAAGTAGCAGCAAAACCGACCAAAACCGAAAAGAAAGTAGCTCTGGTTCCTCAGGCCGTTGAAATAAAAGCTGAGCCGACACCTGCCAAAAATTTGGTTCTTTACGTTCCAAAAGCCCCGAGAAAAGAAAAGTTTATCCTTAACACTCCAAATAAGTTTGATGAAAGGAAAGTTACCTTGAATGATCCAAGGTTGTATGTACCGAAAGGAACTCATGTGGTGACGGGGGCTGGTAATTTCACCAAGGTTGACTGAGCCTGTGTTTATCAGTCCGCACCACAGAGTCCTATGAAAGATCCTACTATGGTCCCTTAGAATTATAGCAAGACAATTGTCACTTACAAAGGGAAAAAAGTTATGGGGGAAGTAAATAAGATGACTCAGTCCGGGAGGTACTATACCCAAGATGAGCTAAGGAAATCCAAACAGAACAATGACAAACATATGCCACCCAAGAAACCCGTGAGCAATGAAGAAGTGGGGGAGTCTTTTAAGTTCAAAGTACTTGATAGTCGACCAACTCAAGAAGACTCCCTCCCAAATCTCACTCCTATCTTTGTTGTTGAGTTTAGATGAACACCAAAAAATGCTCCTCAAAGTTTAAATGAAGTGTATGTCCTAGTTGAAACTACAATCGAACAACTAGAAAGGATGGCCAAAAGCTTTTTTGAGATCAATAAGATCTCATACAGTCATGATGATTTGCCTGCAGAGGGAGATCCCCACAACAAAGCCCTCCACCTGACTATTAAATGTTAGGGCTACTATGTGAAGAAGGGGATGCTGGATGGCTAGTTTGGAGTAGATATTTGTCCCTTCTCAACGCTCCAGAGGATGGAAATCGGTACAAAAAGAATACGGGCCAAGAATTTCTATGTACGAGCCTTTGATGGGGTCAAGAGGGATACAATCGGAGAAATTGATCTAGTCTTAACTATTGGCCTCGTGGACTTTGAGGTAACCTTCCAAGTCTTGGACATGGAAACCTTGTAAAATTTCCTTCTTGGTAGACCATGGATTCATACCGCTGGAGTTGTTCCTTCTACTCTCCACCAGATGGTCAAGTTTGAGTATGACAATCAAGAAATCGTTGTCCATGGAGAAGATGAGCAATCTATTTATCGGGACCCCTCAGTCCCGTATCTTGAAGTCAGGGAAGGCAGTGAGCACATCGTGTATCAAGCTTTTGAAATTGTGGTCGCTGACCAGTTTGAAAAGGGGGACCCACTACCTAAACCTTGTTTGTCTAATGCTTCAATTATGGTTGCCACCCAAATGATCAGAGATGGGTACAAGTCCGGAAAAGGGCTCGGAGCATCTTTGTAGGGCATTACTGAGCCCATTTCCCCGGTCGTTAATGAGAAGTCTTTTGGGTTGGGTTTTCGAGCTACAGAGGCTGACAGAACATGGGCTGACAAATGCAAAGAAAATGGGTGGGTCCTATCACAACCCATTCCACATCTCGCCCGATCATTTGTCAAACAAAAGTATGTGGAGGAAGAAGAAGAGGCCTTCACGGATGAAGCAATTGATGATATATGCGGAGCTTTGAAACAAATTCTATATGAATCCGCCATGGTCCAGCCCGGGGAAGGCACGAGCCGTACTGAGGTGCAGTAACTCGAAATCAATATTTTATCGTTCATAGATGCCTCTTTTTCTTTTTTTTTTTAATTTTGCTATTTTTCTTATCTTTTTTCCTTTCAGTTCTAATAATGTGGACTTTAAGAACATGACATGTTTGTAGACTTCATGCTCAGATCCTAAAATGCTATCTAATTTTGAAATAATGAATCAAGATCCAGAATATGATAAAGACGAGGCTTTTAGGGAAATAAATCGAGAATTGGAACAATTTGAGAATAAGCCTAAGCCAAACTTAAATAAAACCGAGCCAATTAATTTGGGCAATTCAGAAGAGATCCGAGAAACCATGATAAGCATCCACGCTGATGAGAGAACTAGGGATGCTTTGATCCAACTTTTGTTTGAATTCAAAGACGTGTTTGCATGGTCTTATGATGATATGCCAGGGTTGAGTGTTGATTTGGTGGTACATAAACTGCCTACATATCCAGGTTATCCCCCTGTCCAGCAGAAGCAAAAGATGAAATCAGTGATAAGATTAAGGAAGAAGTCACAAAACAATTGAAAGTCGGTGTAATCCGAGTGGTTCGATACACCATGTGGTTAGCCAATGTGGTTCCGGTGCCAAAGAAAGATGGAAAAACCCGTGTTAGTGTTGATTATCGGGATTTGAACAAGGTGAGTCCCAAGGACAACTTTCCATTACCAAACATCCACATTCTTGTTGATAATTGTGCTAAACATGAGATACAGTCTTTCATGGATTGTTATGCTGGGTATCACCAGGTTCTGATAGACGAAGAAGATGCAGAAAAAATTGTTTTTACCACACCTTGGGGCACTTACTGTTACAGGGTCATGCCATTTGGTCTGAAAATCCTTGGAGTAACCTAGAGCTCTGACTGCCATCTTCCATGACATGATGCATCAAGAGATTAAGGTATATATGGATGATTCGATCGTTAAATCTAGAACGCAAGAAGACCATGTGCGAGATTTGAGGAAATTCTTTGAGAGGTTGCGCAAGTATGATTTGAAGTTAAACCCAGCTAAATATGCATTCAGAGTTCCGTCTGGGAAACTATTGGGGTTTATAGTCAGTCGGAGGGGTGTTGAAATCGAAAACTCTAGGAAGAAAAAAATCAAATTAAAGTGCCTACAAGGGAAAAATAGAGTTGAAAAGGTTAGTTCCTACATGACTAACCTTCTTGCAAGTTTGAAAATCCAAAGGTTCCCCAATGCTCTGAAATGGAAACTTTGAAGAAAGAATTCAAAAGTTAAATGCCCACAAAGGCAAAATAAAGTTGGAAAGGTTAAGTCCCGCTACGCAACTAGCTGTCATGGAAAAAGTTTGAAAAGCCAAAGGTTCTCCATGGCCAGAAATGCAATCAATATTCAGGAAACAACAAGTTGCCGTTGAAATCATTATCAAATGAAGATGGGCCGAGATCAAGTGACTGAAACACTCAAGGCCACAAAACCAACTACCGTTTCAAATTAGCAATTGTTCTTTGTTGAAAAACAAGAAAACAAGTGCAATCCAAAGACAACCTTGCAAGAAACAGGTGCAACCAAAGAGAAAACCCCGCAGAGACTAAAAACAGCTCTGCAATAGCAAAACTACAAAAAAGGAAGTTTTCTTAAAATTCTTACCCGTATTTTACTCATTCTCTAAATAAAATAAAAAAACAAAAAGAAAGAAAATTCAAAATCATGGTAGTATAGGGTACACCAATCCCTAACTGTATTTTCTAACGTAGGTTACACCATTCCCTAGTTGATGATATTTTAGACATAGGGTACACTACTCTCTAGTCTCCTAACCAGTATAGGATACACCAATCCCTAGCTGCATTTTCCAATGCAGGGTACACCATTCTCTAGTTGATGATATTCCCAGACATATGGTACAACACTCTCTAGTCTCATTACCAGTATAGGGTACACCAATCCCTAGTTGTGTTTTCCAACATAGGGTACACCACTCCCTAGTTGAGTTGGTCTTAAATGCAGGGTACACCACTCCCTGATATCTTTATTGATAGAGCTTAAATACAGGGTACACCACTCCCTGCTATCATTTTTAGACATAGGGTACACCACTCCCTAGTCTTTTTTCCAATATAGGGCACACCAACCCCTAGTTGTGTTTTCTAACATAGGATACACCATTCCCTAGTTGATGATATTTTAGGCATAAGGTACACCACTTCCTAGTCTTCTTACCAGTATAGGGTACACCAATCCCTAGCTGTGTTTTCCAACATATGGTACACCATTCCCTAGTTGATGATATTTTAGGCATAAGGTACACCACTCCCTAGTCTCCTTACCAGTATAGGGTACACCAATCCCTAACTACATTTTCTAATATATGATACACCACTCCCTAATTGATTTGATCTTAAATGGAGGGTACACCACTCCCTAATATCATTACTGTTTGATTGAGCTGAAATGCAGGGTCCACCACTCCCTGATACCATTCCAAATATCGGGTACACCATTTCCTAGTTTTTGCCAGTATAAGGTACACCAATCTCTAGCTGTATTTTCCAACATAGGGTACACCACTCCCTAGTTGATTTGATCTTAAATGCAGGATACACCACTCCCTGTTATCATTCTAAATATAGGGTACATCATTCCCTAGCCATATTTTCCTAACATAAGGTACACTAATCCTTAGTTGAGACACCATTTAGACAATCAGGGTACACCATTCCCAAAGAATCATGCTTTCCCAGGGTACATCGTTCCCGACCTTTTTATTTCTTTCAATAATTGAGTAGTGTAGAATTTTTATTACAAATAACTCACGAGATTTTTTCTAGTAAAAACTGGGATAGAAAAATTTCGTTCTTTTATTTTGTTTTGGTATCTGAGCACGTTTTACCTAGAGGCACAGGGTTCGAGATGACCAAAAGAAGAAGTCTCAATCAAGAAATAAAGAAAATAAAAGAAAAAGGAAGTGAATCCAAAATGCAGAAGCGCTGAAAAGATGTGGACTGCTCAAGACATGACTGAAGTCACAAGCATTGTGTTTCCCGTTTTGATCAGAAGAATAAATTAGCACCTGTAGCTAGCAAACATCAAGTTTCAGATTAGAGTTTGCATGAAGAACTAGTCAAGACTCAAGATCAGGCTTCAAAAGACTTATAGATAGGAACCTTGTAACTCATAGCTTATAGGCTTGTTTAGTTTCTTTTGATTTTGATTTTGGTATAATAAAGAGTTCAACAAGCAGTAACAACAACAACAACAACAACAACAACAACAACAACAACAGTGAAATCACAGCTTTTCGGTAGTTCCAGCTACCAAAACTTTTAGAACTACACTGACCTGATTTCTTTGTAGCCAAGTATATGTAGGCAAACTTGGAAGTAAGGTTCGTTCAAACGTTTTTAAAATGCTTTTCATGCAATGTCAAACGGGCAGAAAGTGCTTGTAATTGCACACTTTATCTTTGCCCGAAAATGCTTCATGTTTCCGAGCAAATAGGGGTAGTTGTGAGCACGTAATTTTTTTCCTGCAAAAAGTACTCCTACAAAATTCACAAAAATAGTTTTCTAGTTGTTTTTGATTTTTATAGAATTTTTAGGAATTTCTCTTTATTTGTTTCTTTGCATTTATTTGCTTTTTGATGCATAGTTAATGTCTTAAAATCATAAAAAAGCCATAAAAATGTTCAAATTTTTTATTTCATTGCATTTTAGGCTTTAATTGTATTTTTAGGATTTAATTACATATTAATTGCATGATTAATACATGAAAATAAAAATAATATATACACTAGTCACTCTTGCTTTTTTTTACATTTTTAGATTTAATTAGTAATTGGTCAATTTTAAGTGCAACTAGTCCAATTGGTAGAAAAATAGCTAAGTGGATCATTTTTGATAAATCAGTTCGAAATTAGGTATTTAAGTCAATTGGTTAATTTTGAAATACAAAGAAGGAAGGAAAAGGGTTGATTATTCTTCATTATAACCGGGCCAGAGCATTTGCATAAGCCATGTCACGTTCGAGATCCGCACAAGCCCAATATTCGACCCACTCCAGTTCCCCCATAACCCAAACGACCCTGTTTTTGCCCCTCTCAATCCCAGCCGTTTATCTCCCACAATCTAACGGCTCCGAACTAATCTCCCATCCACATAAGACTATCCTAACAGACCCCCCAAACCCTAGAGACCCCTCATTTCCTCATCTCCCTCGTCTCTCTCACTCTCTGCAAAGGCGCCAGGGGAAATCGTCTCATGGTGGCAGCAATACCACCAAACCTCCCCAAATTAACACCCCACAATCCCAGCCTCGCCTCATCACTAATTTACCATTAGTTTTCCTAAAGTCCCCACCAAATCCGTTGAATTTTAGATCTATGAAACCACAAACCCTACATATATTCCCTTTTCTAATTTTCTGCAAATTTCCGATTTATTTGGGTCTAGCACCAATACTGATCGACTTTTCTGGTTGAATACCACCATTTCATGGTAGTTCTAGTTCATGTCGAGACTGCTGGAATTCGGTCAAACTTCGATTGACCGTCCAGTCCCTACCCACCTCGTTGTGCTTTATTTCCTCTGATCTAGCAAGAGGTATTGCTGCACACATCACTAGCTGGCGTGAAGCGATTTCAACCAGTATGTGTCTAGCAATCTCTCCGACTCGCCGGAATCTTCTTTTGTGAATCCAATGGAACACCGTAGGTATTTTCTTCTCCATGTCTTCTATAATTTTCACTGCATGTCCTACTTCGTTTCTATTAGCTGTTGCGTTTCAAGAATTCTTGTTAGTTGAGAGTAGATTATTAATCATTGGTTGATTTTAGAAGTAGGTTTAATTTCTATAGCGTGTTTAGTTTTCTCTTAATTTAGAAAGAGCAAATAATTGATCATCTGTTAACTGTTACCTATTGAATTGTTTATGGTTGTTTGAATAGTCACATGACTAGGTATCACTAATATGTTATTTAATAGTTTTAATTCCCTATTAATTCAGTAGTCCCTTTTATTGTTTTATTAGTGTTTGAAGTTCGATTAAGTGATGCACAAGCCTTGTAGGATTTGATTAATTTTTTTTTGGATCTAGGAGTGTAGATTGGGCTAGGAATAAGGCCCAGAGGTAAGCCCAATTCGAGTTGGCCTTAGGAGCAAATGGAAGAAGTAAAATCTGAAAGAATAGGAAATATAGGGGCTATGGGGATACGAAAACTTATGGAATCTTTGTTAGTTATTTAGGAAGCTTCACAGAGGGACTAATTTGCAAAGAAAGAAAATAAAATGGCCAGGTGTTAGGGCTGAAGAGTAAATACAGAAAATAAGAGATATTAAAAAAAAAGAAAAGAATAATCGAAAAAACGGCTGTACCAAAATCTGTTAAGGAAAGATGCCTTTTTCCCCATTTTAACGGCTGGCACCTTTCCTATATAGTTTCTCATTTTTTGCATATCATACACACACAAACACTCATTCTGCATATTTTCAGAGAATTCATACATTTCTCCTTCATTCTTCACTCATTCTCACAGGCAGAAAATACTTTGAAATTCAATGCTAGATCTAAAAGAAAAAACCAAAAAACAAATATTAGAACAAATTCTAAAAACCAAAAAAAGGTAGCAAAGTCATAGGTCGATTTCATTTTCAAAGCAATTCAAAAGTTAGCTATTTTTATTTGATTCAGAGGGCTTCTGTAATGACCCGACTTGTCGTTTTAAGAATTTAAGCCCCGCCTGGCAGCATAAGCCCCTGAGAAGCTTCTTATTATGTGTATTGACTTGTGTGTGTGATTGAATTCAGTTACCGGGTGATTTGGAATGATTTGGGACACTTAGTCCCCAAAACGAAAGATTAAGTCTTAGAATGTTTACCATAGTCGGAACTATGTGAAGACGACTCCGGAATAGAATTTTGATGATGTCAATAGCTCTGTATGGTAATTATGCACTTAGGAGCGTGTCCGAAAAATTATTTGGAGGTCCGTAGAGGAATTTGGCTTGAAATGGCGAAAGATACATTTTTGAAAAGTTTGATCGGGGGTTGACTTTTTTATATAGGGGCCGGAATCCGATTCTGGAAATAGGAATAGCTTCGTTATGTCAATTATGACTTGTGTACAAAATTTGAAGTCATTCCAAATTGATTTGATGTGTTTCGGCACAAGATATAGAATTTAAAATTTTAAAGTTCATTAGGCTTGAATTGGGGTATGATTCGTGGCTTTGATATTGTTTGATGTGATTTGAGGCCTCGAGCATGTTCGTGTTATGTATTGGGACTGGTTGGTACAATTGGACGGGGTCCCGGGGGCCTCGGGTTCGATACGGGATGGTTCCGGACCAAGTTTGGGTGTTTTGAGGCTACTGGTTGCTGGTTCTGGTGTTGTTCTTCGCGTTCGCGGGGAGCCTCTCGCGTTCGCGAAGAAGGATTTTGCTGTTGGGACTTTGTTCTTCGCGTTCGCGAAGAGGTTCTCGCATTCGTGAAGAAGGAAATTTTGTTATTCGTCGTCTGATTTTAGAGGCTCATATCTCGCAATCTATAAGAAATTTGGAAATAATCCAAAATGAATGTTGTAGCCCTTTGTGTCTAGTTTTCAGAAAGGTAAACCATTTGTCATTTGGATTTTTGTACAAAGAGTTATGACCATTATACTAGAGGTTATCTGAGAAGAGTTTAAAAATGACTTTTGAAGAATTTGTTCATCGCGAACGCGAGGGGAGTCTCGCGAATGCGAAGAACAAACCCCTGGGCAGCAGAATCAAGTCCAAATTCGTGTCATTCTTCCATGTTTGGACCAAGGAAGCTCGGGTGAGGCGATTTTACGAGAGGTTTTCAAGGTACAAATTGGGGTAAGAATCCCTAACATGATTTTGGTTAAATTACATGAATCTATTGTTGTTTTTATCTCTAAATAAGTGAATTGGGTTGAAAATTTTAGAAAACCCTCTTGGTTTAAATTTAAGATTTGGAGGTCGATTTATTATTGGAATTTGATAAAATTGGTATGGTTGAACTCGTATCGGAATAGATGTTCGGATTTCATAAAGATTATGTCGGATTCCGAGAGGCGGGTCCCGTGTTGACTTTTGTTAACTTTTTGGAATAAAATTTTAAGTCGACGTATTATTATCCGGAATTATTTCCAATGAATTTTAATGAAGTTGTACAATTAATTTGGATAGATTTGAGTTGTCCAGAGGTCAATTCAAGCAAGAAGGCTATTTTAGAATATCGGCCTAACTTCAAAAAGGTAAGTGTCTTACCTAACCTCGAGTGAGGGAATTACCCCTTAGGCATCGAGTCTTATGTGCCATTTGTGAAATGTGAAAAGCCGTGTACACGAGTTGACGAGT
>AWOL01S0006764.1:0-17230 GCA_000715115.1 Nicotiana otophora | reverse complement strand
ACCTGTTAGTTGTGAGAAATGAAGAAACTAGTTAAACTATGGTGTTAATGTCAAATCATCAGCCTTTGAGCAAATACTTTTTTAGTAAGTTTAACTCTTAGTTACAGTTCGTGCGGTTCATATTTAAGGTGTAATTCAACTCTGCATCACTCAAATGCAACATTTCAATCTCGACAGTTTTACACCCCCCCCGCACCAAAGATGTGAGGGGAAAAGGTTCTGAAAATATGCTACTTGAGAACTTTGTTTATCTCTGTTCAAAAATACAAAAAGCCTTTGGTTCAGTAAGAGCAAGAAATCTTCCGGCGCTCCACCTTCCTCCACAGTGTAGAGTGTAGATGACCAACAGTTTGAGACATGGGATACACGAAAATTTTCCAAAATGGCAACCTACTAAGTACTAGGAAACCCCCCCCCTTCCCCCAAAAAAATTAAGGCACGACAGCAGCTCGAAAAGAGAGCCCTCAGAGCAACCACCACTTTATTTTGTCATACACTTACAGTGATAGCTGCTTTGAAAACTAGAGAAAGCTCGAGTCATAACTTCTCTCCTGTTGTTTTGTTAGGTGTAAAGACAATATGATAGTAACTAAAGTGTTTCTTTCCCTTTCCACCCGCACCAAACAAAGGGACGACAGCTCGAGTTTTCTTCACGAAAGAATCGTTGCCAGAGAAAGTAAATGAAACTGAACAAAAATTACAGAACAGATTGGTTCTTTGACTAATAAACTTCAGACACAAATTGTAGAACTTATAACATTCTTCGCTGAGATTTGTCCATCTTACAAACAATCAGCACTTCTAGAAAAGCTTCTTCTGGGTTCAGGTTGCTGGACAAGAGGCACTAAAAGATTATTTGGTAGGCTGGCAAAGAAATACATTCCTTTTCCTGTAGATTAAAGATTACAAACAAATGCAACTTGTACAGAACTCACTCACAGGGTTGACTATACATCTGATGGGCAGAAAGAAATAAAGATTCAATTTACTAAAGAAAAAGAGATCGGATTCAACTAGGGGTGCAGCAAAGAGGGGCCTTCAGTGAACAGCAAGAGTCCGATACCTTGGGGATGTGACTACCATCATCCTGCACCTTTGACCAGCCTGGATTTTCCAGAATCTGAAATCTGATGAATCGAAAGTCACCCTTTGAGCTTGTTTAGGTTAAACTGTCCCCTGCCTGTAGTTTCATCATCCCAAGATGCATCCACATGAGGAAGCTGATATTCATCAGGTTTGAGAGCCAATGCAAAGTCTGGCAGTGTTGGGGCTGTCTCCATGATTCTACAGCATCCTCTTCATGTATAAGTATTTTTCCAGCATGGAAAAACTATCTTGCACATTGATTAAGCTTAAAACATGCATAAACTATTTCATTTGCAACTTCCCTAGAGACAACAATCTCTGACACTCATCCATTTCTCCTCTTTTTTGTAATTGGTTGTCATTACTGTACAATATTTTTTGGGGTATGGTTTAGTCTATCTTTTCTTTTTTTAATTCTTATTTTTTTGCTTAAAGGGGTTGGCTTAGTTGGTGGTGCAGAACAAAGCTCTCCTGTACTATTACAATATTATACCTCATCAAAGTCAAGAAGCTATCTTCTAATATATCAAGCCATATTCAAAACATATACTCCTATATAACTAATGCATGCCATCTCTCAAAACCAATATCAAAATTTAGTAATCTACATCAGATAAGCAATTCTGCAGCCAAGTATCATCATATCTTTGAAGTCAAAAA
The DNA here is from genome assembly GCA_000715115.1 of Nicotiana otophora. Classification (NCBI taxonomy): domain Eukaryota; kingdom Viridiplantae; phylum Streptophyta; class Magnoliopsida; order Solanales; family Solanaceae; genus Nicotiana; species Nicotiana otophora. Next base: position 15,484 of record AWOL01S0006764.1, on the reverse strand, counting down.
TAATAAAATGAGACCTTACTTTTCGTAAGAGTACAAGTCCCTGTTGATTCGCACCTTGCTCGAAGTGTCCTTTGGAATTTTCTCGGCGAGATACTTCATCGTCCCCCAGAGTGGAGGATTTCTGGATTGGCAAATGGAAGTCAGGCAGGCAGAAGAGACAGGATAAGGTGGGGTGAAAAAAATATGTTATGATGATTGATGACATACTACAACCACAAAAGAGGCTCCAAATGAAAATATGACGTTTCCCAGTCTGATGAATTTTAAGCACTAGACACAGTTCTACAAGTCAGTATGATCATACATGGTAAATCTTAAATTTAGGGCTAAAAGCGAACTCTTCATCACAGTGCTTCATGCTCACAGCGAATTTAGCACTAGCTTCAGATACAGTATTATGTTGAGAAACCACATTCAAGGACATCCGAATACCATCTGAAGTAATATTTCAGAGGTTTGTTGAAAACGGAGTAGCTCAAAGATGTTTCCTGATAAGATGGATTTGGAAACACTAAAGGATAAGAAAGAGATATAACCAGTCAAAAAACCAATGAATAACAGACCAAATGCAGGACACCTGTTGGAAGTCCTAAAGTTGAAGCTAGACTAAAGATTTCTTCTATCTTCTGAGAGTCACTAGATGAAATCCATAACTGAAACTCTGCACTAAGCTATCCGATTGAAAGGGTTATTTTATAATCAAAATTGATAGCTAAAGAAGAATTAAACGTATAACTAGTTTCCCAATGTTCTTAATAGCTCAGGTCTCTATATAGATTTGGCTTCATAATTAATTTTACCAATGCTACAAGTAACTTTTCCACTTTTTTCCAAAATAAGTTCTTTCACTGCATAGCAAGAAAAATAAGAAAATATAGGAAGTACAGGGATGTTGAAGAGTAATGAAAGGGAGAAAATGGAAAATGGATCGTGCAAAGTTTGTGCAGAGTTTACCTGGAGAGAGGAATGGCTGCGTTGAAACCTTCACACGCCTTCTTACTTTCCTTTAGATATTCATCTGCTGCTTGCAGGGCAGCTACAGCCATTCCATGAGATTTTTCTGTGTTTCCTTCATCGAGGATTAGACCATGATAATAGTATGCTGAAGCCTACACAGAATTTTATGCGTCATGCATAAGCTTGAGGGGAGAAAAATGCAATAGCTTTAAAAGATGGCAAAGAAGCTGCAGAAGCTTTCCAAAGACCAGCATGAAGGTCCTTAAGTACATGGATAATGAAGTTACAGTATGCAGAGTTTTCACTTAGACAACTTTTCTTGTATCGCCAACGGTGACTATTGAAAGCTATCACCTTCTCTTATTGAAGAAAGAATTTTGCTGATGGAAGATGCAGGATTGTCCAGTACAACAAAACAGTTGTTTTATGCTATAAATACTCATTCCATGACATAATTAAGACTTTAAGAGGGATTTTTAGGTTGCTTAAACTGAAGAAAGTTATAAGCATTTGGTCTTCGAAGAGCAAAAACAGCATAAATCGTCAGTTTAAAGGAGACTTTCACTTACAAATCGAGGTAGCCAGCAAGATGTAGACTATCAATTATCTATCAGGTTATTCACAAGAAGAACAATAAAATATGAGTTTCAGATCCCTAACACCACATGTCAAATTCTAAGAGCAATCAGCAAGGTTATAAAATCAGCCACTTCCGAAGCATCAGGATATTGAGAGAGATAAAAAACAACTATAGAAAAGTCCATTTTCAACATAGAATGAAAAACATGGACCTGAGTGTAGTATTTGGACACGCTGGTTAGATAAGCACTCAAAGGACCCAGGCCAACATTGATTGAATGAAAAGGAACGACAAATGAATTTATGGCATGAATGTTGGATGGATTGCATGACATCTGCACCACTATTTTCACAATCCCATCCGACCCCAATTCAGCTGTAGGTCATTTTCCAGCTTTTTTTGTTTGTTTTTTTTTTGTTTAGGGGTCCTGTGTGCTTTATCCGTGACAAATATAGCACACTGGCTAATACAAAGCCGAACATTTTGATATAAATTCATATGCTAATGACGCCATGACGGTTGGTAAAGTCAGTTAACTACACCTCAGTCCCAAACTAGTTGGGATAAATCATAAGCAAATGACAGTCAGATAAAATAAAGTGCTGTGAGAGTTCCTTATTCTATATTGGCACCTGCTTGACACAAAGCTATCCCATATCCCTGAATGACAAGTTCTAGACTAAGCATTCTAATCTTTATGCTTTGCACACCAATTGCCAAATCCAACTGCATGTTGCTTGGACTAAGTTACATATGTCATCAAACCAGAATAAAGTGTTCTCAGATGTCATCCTTGCATGAATTACTAAAAAAAGTTGTATGTTGTAGAGGACAAGCTTTGTGCCAAGGAAGTCTATCACTCATCAGTAAGTAAAATCAAGGAACACTCTGGTCTATAATTTTGTTACCTCTTGTTGATGACATAGATACTAAAATCTAGGAATTAAAGAAGTAAACAAAAGACGGAGAATCACAAGATACCTTGGCTTCAATATATTTCCACTTCACGAAAAGCCTATGCTTTTCTCCCCAACCATTTGATAAAGGAAGGTTCATGATGTTATCTTGAGCCTGCAAGGTAACAAAAAAGCAAAGTAGTTGATATATCAGACACTATCTGGCGACAAATTCCATAAAATGGAATAACACAGAGCTTTCTTTTCCCCTCTCCATGGTTATGTTAGGGGAAGGAGTTTAAAAGGACCAATTGCTCCAATTGAAGCAAATGATATATATAGGCAATACCAACTAGTTGGGACTAAACTAGTTACCTGTGTAGGAATAAGTGCGAGATTCAGAGAACCCCTGATTTAATTAGCACTGGAATGAAATGGACTAGAATATAGCCGAATTGTATAGAGGATTCATATATCCCTTTTTTAAATTAAAGCAGTCGAGTATGCTTTGGCGAAAGGATTCAGTACCTGCTGCCAGTATTTTACCATCTCGCATGCAAGCCTTCTTTTGACAGCCAGTGTTGCTTTAGTACTGTCAATTGCAAGTCCAAGCTGAATATCAACAGCCTAAGATCATGGTGACAGATACATCAGATAGGGAAGACAATTTAATCCATATGGTACATTTTCTTAACTAGAGACCAGGCAACAGCTAACATCTTTATTCAACGAGAATTGTAAGCACAAGAAAGCATATGGACAGCAACATAATACAGCCAAACTAACAAACATGCATCTAATGCTCGGGGATAGGATGATATTAGAACTAACCAAACATAATCAAAATGGCTAAATGCATGAAAGTCTGCTGAATTTAGATAACTCAAATTCAGATGACCGCCTTCACTACTGTGCACATTTTTATAGCAGAAAATTTGCCAAGTAGAGTGGTTTTGCTGCGTTTAGATATTAAGCATGTACCCAGATGACCCCCTTCGCTATTGTAAACAGTTATAACAGCAATCTTTGAAAAATAGATTGCTTTTGCTGTCGCTGATACTAAACACATGTCTTGCACTTTGTTAAGTAGTGTGCATTAAAGTATGCTTCTATCCATTGAAAGCAGAGGTAACAGGCATGAAGAACTCAAGTTCCATTAAAAACCAAGGCAAAAACAAAATACACACTAAGAGAGAGACTCTACACGGATTAGATATTGAGATTGAAAAGACAGCACAAATCCTTGTATGAAGATTTCATGTTTCAGCCCTGTGCATATTTACTAAGCCAATCCATGAAAACAGTCATTTTCTTCTTCAGCAAATCAGAAAATTTCTACAAATCCTATTTATTAACATAGGAATTCCTAACTGAGCCCTCGTACACTAATTGCAGCGTCTTTGGTGCACTATTTGAATGTCACTGACCTTTTTGGGATGTTAACAAAATGATAGTCAAGAAAAGAGAAGCTGAAAGATTATCACTAGAAGCATGATATGTATTTGCTTATATAATTACATTGTCCAAATTCATCAATAATAATTTCGATATCATTGGACACTCATTGAAGCAAAAAGAGAGAGTATCCAGTAAAACATTGAGAAGTTATGGGTATTGGACTTTTAAAATTTTAAAAATAACGCAACCAAAAAAAAATATAGGCTCTGAATGAGCTATTACCTGCCCTAATGCTTGGAGGCACAATGCTCGCAGAACTCCTTCAGCTAGGTCTACTGGCAGATTTCTCCTAAATACAATGCAAATAATAGTGAAAATCTAACCCCTGATAGATTTAAATCGAAAACATGGATTTGCATTGTATTGGTATAGAAACCTTTGTTCAGCAGGCAATTGGGGAAGAACGTTTCGAACCGCACAATCGAGATATCCAGCAGCCTTTAGAAAAACATCAACAGAAGATCGCCTGCTCTCTGTCAGATATTAAAGACAAAATGAGGAAAACAAAAGACCAATTTGAAGCCACAAGATGAATGTGTCCCGAGAGAAGTTTCAGAGGCTTCACCAAGAAATCAAGTTTTATAAATATAAAGAATACATTAAGACATTTATTTGCAGTTACAGAATCTCCAATGTTAAACATGGGAACAATACCCACCTTCAGATACTTTTGGTGAATAACCATCAAGAGATGTTCTAGGAAGAAGCAGCAAGTTAGCTTGCGATAACGACAGTGTTGCCATCAAGTGCAAAACAGACAGCACTTCATACCAAGCACTAAACATTGCAGTTTCCTGAAATATTCTGACAAATAAGACAGTTCTCCCTCATGGTGGTAAAACCAAATAGAAGACTAAACATGAACAGAAACGAAAAGAAAATTGAATTTCTAGTCTGACCTCTGCATCATCCTCTTGATTGACCCAAATAAACTGCACTGTATGTTGTAATGGACTCCCTGAAAATGGCCAAGAAAGCAACATCTCACAACTAAAATCAACAAAGCGCGAATGCTAATGATATAGCAGCCAAAGTATTTACCATCTTTAACTAGCCCCAAGAGAACAGGCAAATAGTCTTCGAGAGCCTGCAAAAGATCTCCAAGGGTTGAACCTCCTGCAAGAAATAGGCGCTAAGCATTATATCCACCTATAAGGAAAGAGACACGAACATGGCCAAATTCCAAAAAATGTGTTTGCGCTTCCTCTGCAACTCACCATGCTGAGTAGCAGTTTTCCTTCTTGTCCTTGTAATTGTGGGAGCTTCTTGCCCTGCCATAACAACTATTCTGGTTCTGAGAGCAGAAAGGCGCTCCACCAGGGTTTTCGACAAGTTATCACCAAATGCAAGAGAGAAATCAGCCGGCTTAGGGATACGTAATCCAGGAACAAATACAGACACATCGCCAATGTTTCCCGGCCGTCTTCTATTCCCACCAGTATCTTGCGGCGTCGAAACAAAGCATCCCATGTCCTAAAACTTTCTCGTATCTGCCAGCGCACTACCATAAATTACAGAATGATCATAGAACAAAAACTACGTCAAGAAAAATAATGACCTCTTTCATGAATGCATTTCGAAAAAGATTGTAACATGAATAACCCTGTAGAATAAAATCACCACAAGAGAAATTGGAAGACTGAGCTGGAAACAAGTCATAAAGTGAAAATCACAATAAATGAGCAACCAACAAACAGTTGGCTGCTCACGAGTACTATCCCATACACTGCTACTAGATCCATCTGTCATGCCAGCAGTTTCTTTTGTGATTATGTATTTAGCTACTAGCCTTAGCAGTAAAAAGAAACCATCTTACCTTGGTTTTGTAATCAGCAGATAAAACGACCGGTCAATTTCTCTAGTAATTTCTGCATCATATAAAACGAATTTTTTATGCAAGTATAAGTGCAAATACCCAGTAATTATAAAGAGCAAAAAGAGATCACAAGAAATGAATGAAATGTGACAGGTGCTGTGATTTTTCTACATTACCAGAGCTGTGCTTCTATTTCATAAATAACCATCATAAAAACTTAAAATTCCTCCTTCCATAATGAACTTGGACAGATTTGTCAAAAAAAGATGGCGGCTTTGTACCCAATTACAATAAAGTCACAGAAAAGTACATTTCTTCTCTTGAAAGGAGAAAGAGAAGCAGAAACTTGTGATTGACGTAACATTTGGAGTAAAGAATTGTAAACCGCATTTAAGAAAGAAATAAAGGAACACTTAACTATTTAAGCAAGTAAGCCAAGTTGTGCAAATAGTTTGAACCAAGTGGAGCAGCTAAACAACCAAACCCAATTACCATAAACATGAGAATTTAAACAAATCTAATTCAATTCTTTGTATTAAAGCTTCCAAAATCAATCAAATGAATTGGATTATGTACTAACTCAACTCAATTTTTTTGTACAGAGACAACAATAAATATGATCATAAAACAAGGAAATCATAGACCCAATTGGAATTACTGAGAATTATACCTGGTCTGAAACAGAGGAACCAAAATTTTCCATAAAAAAATGGAAACAAGAAGATGAAGGGTCGTATAGTTTGGGAGATGATTCTAAATACAAATAAATAAACCTTATTATAGAAAATCTGTAGCTGAATTGAGCAAAACCCAAATTCTCTGTGAAAGGGAAAAAGCAAAGATATCAGCTCAACCTCAAGTTGGGAGTAGAATCAGCTGAGAATTTCAATTTCGACATTTGTTTGGAAAAAAGAAAAGGTAAGGAAGTCAATAAAGAGAGAGGAATACAGATAGAAAAAGAGGTCTTAAAAAGGGTTGAGAAAAAAAAGGAGGAAGCTTCTTCAATCATCAACGTACAGTTGAAATCTTGATAAGTAATCGTCCCAAAATATAGAGAGAGAAAATTAAACCCATAGAACAAAATAATTTAAAATTACAGGGGTTATAGTAATTTATTACTATTATTATTACCGGTGAAGTTGCTTTCCAGAAGGCGTTTGTTTGTCGTAGTAATGTGGTAGTTAGTGGGAATGTAACGACAATTATTTGTACATGTTTGCTTTTTATATGGAGCCGAATGCTGCCTTTTTCGGTTTTTAATTGTCCGCTTCTTTACCATTTTCCCATTTTAAATATTTTGGTTGTTATGCACTTACGCTTATGTATGCCAGAAAGCAATATGACTTTGTCAAAATGTGGTGTTTTTATTTTGATAATGATAATAATCTAATGATTTTCGTCGTACAATTTACCACTATTTTTTTTTCTTTTTCGATTGATTAAAAAGGAACATCGAATGAACCTAGTTACTCGACTCTATTTTTAGTTTTTTCTTATTAAATGTGTGACAAGTGATTTTTACATTTTGGGTGTGATTGGTATGAAGAAAAATATTTTTTTTATTTTTTTATATTTGGTTAGCTTAAATATTTTACTCATGAATTCATTTTTCTCTAATTGAAAGAAAATGTTTCTCTAACAAGAGAAGGACAAAACAAATTTTCAAAAACTTTTTTTTAACATTCTCCGTTATATTCCCCATCCCCACCAACTCACCCCATCCATCCCTACCCCCTCCCCACCCCCACCTTAAATAGAATAAAAATATTATTAAGAATACTTTCTTTTAATGTTATACATAAAGTATTTTCTTTTTCATTTCAACAAAATGAGTATTTTATTTTCATGATATAAAAAAGTTTTTTTTTTCATCTCAACAAAATAAGTACTTTTTTTTTCATGATGTAAGTATTTTCTTTCATTTCAACAAAATAAATATTTTCTTTCATTTCAACAAAAAAAGTACTTTCTTTTCATGATGTATAAAAAGTATTTTCTTTCATTTAAAAAAATAATGTAGTAAGAAGTATTTTCTTTCATTTCAACAAAAAAAATACTTTCTTTTCATGATGTAAGTATTTTCTTTCATTTCAACAAAAAAGTACTTTCTTTTCATGATGTATAAAAAGTATTTTCTTTCATTTCCAAAAATGATGTAGTAAAAAGTATTTTCTTTTATTTTAACAAAAAAAAGTATTTTCTTTTCATGATGTATAAAAAATATTTTCTTTCATTTCAACAAAATAATACAATCAACAGATTTTCTTTCATCTCACGAAAAAAAAGTACTTACTTTTTATGATGTGTAAAAAGTATTTTCTTCCATTTCAACAAAATGAATAGTAAAAAGTATTTTCTTTTATTTCAATAAAAAAAATATATTTTTCATGATGTATATTTTATTTCATTTCAACAACATGAGTACTTACTTAATTTTCATGATGTATATTTTATTTCATTTCAACAACATGAGTACTTACTTAATTTTCATGATGTATATTTTATTTCATTTCAATAAAAAAAATATATTTTTCATGATGTATATTTTATTTCATTTCAACAACATGAGTACTTACTTAATTTTCATGATGTATATTTTATTTCATTTCAACAACATGAGTACTTTCTTTTCATGTTGTAGAAAGAATACTTTTTTTCAAAAAAAAGAAGAAGAGTATTTTCGTTTTATTATGGAGCACCAATTTCAGCGTTGTTTTTGCGTGAAAAAGAAAAGCATCACATTAGTTTATTTGAGTTAATGTAAATTTTTTAAAAAATAACTAAATTCTTGAAGAAAATAAAGTTTTGAAAACATTGAGTATTTGGGTGGAGGGTGGGGAGATCAGAGGAAACATGAGAATTTGGGAGAATGAGGGTTAAGAGAGTAGCATAAAAAATTATTTTTCTAAAAATATTTTTTATTCTTTAACCCAACACTAGAAAATATTTTTCGGAAAAAAAATTTTCACTCACCAACTAAAGAAGAAAAAATAAGTGATAGAACCACTAATTTTTCACGAGAACATTTTCAAGGAAAATATTTTTTTTTTTTACCAAACACACCCTTTAAACTAATGGGTTTTGAAGTTAGGTTGGAGTAATAGTTTGAGAAAATGTTAGTGCGTCCGCTTTTGAAGTTATGTGAATTTTCAGTATATTAAGGTCAAAATCAAAGGTAATGATTCCAAGACAGATTTATTGCTTATACTCTTGTTACTTGATTTGACTAGATTACCTTTATTCATGTCTTAATATTTAATTTAATCCTTCTTCATTAGTATTTGAACAAACTTGTTCATAATTGAAGTGTTTGTAGTCTTCAAGGATAATTATTACTAAGGGTAAAAAAAAAAAAAAACTAATTTTATCTTGAATTTCTAAATGACAAATAATTTGAGACAACTATTTTTAATAAACACGATTGATAATATGAGACGGGGGAGTATCAAGTTTCCGTGGAAATTAGACCATTTTGCCTTATTTTTTAAATATGTGAGGGAAAATGGTAAATACCCTAAATCTGAAAATGTGCTGTCACCGCAATGGTGGATTCTGATTTAAAAGAAAGAAAAAAAACTCCATTGAGGAAAAAGAAAGTGTGGAATGGCACGAGGAATCTGAGTTCTTGTTATTGGCATGGAACTATGGGCAAAGTAAGAAAAATGGGTGTCAATGTCTCAGGCAAGTGCACAGGAATGTATAGTTCTTTTATTATATCATCTCTGTTCTGTCTCTTGGCCTTTTCTAAGAGTATCATATCCAATAAAAGAGGCGTCTAACTTTGGTTTACATTAGGGTAAAATAAAAAGGACGGAACAAATAAATACTCATCGACTAATGTGTTTTATAATCTGCAGAACAAACCTTTTTATTGCACTCGTCCAAATATTGTCCTTTCTTTTCTTCACGTGAGTAGTGTAATGAATTAAATAATCATTAGACGACCCTTGCCGCAACGACATAGTTATTTCCAATGAAAAACAAAAATAAGGTCGAATAAGAGGAGTTGTTCCTACTCCATCAATTTTATTAATCACATGTGTTACAACTCAAAAAAACGTACTAATCAAAACAAAAAATAAGAACTCAGTTCACCAAACTTATATTATATCTCTAAAGAAGATAATTAAATTTAATATTGAAGCTTCTTGTATTAACTACAAATTACAGAAATGAAAAAGAAAATATATATACTTTCGGTTTTGTTGGATATCTCGTGAAATAGGACAACCAAATAGCAATAGTTAAACCGTCAGATTCCAATATATTTTAACATTGAATATTTCTTAGACATGGTCATTGTCAATGTTGTATGTTAATTTTAACATTCTATAATGAAAAAGGTAAGCAATTTGCCATAGTTAGAAACTCATTGGTAGAGTTTGATTTTATATTCTTGGTACTAGATTAAACTGCAAATTGACCCTTTAAGGTCCACTTAAAGTCTTAAGCTATTGATTAGTCAATCATTTAACTATCACCAAAACAATTGTTATTGTTATCACTTTTATTGATGATAATAAGATGACAAGTACATTACAATATTTAACTTGGTATTGCATAGGCTCTGACTTCCAAAGGGCCAATATTATAGTTTCACGTCCCATTAGGTTGAACATTGATATCATACACGGGCGGATCTATGTAGTGGAGAGGGGTGCCACGCCACCCGGACGCTCGGGTAAAATGTAATGTATGTACTGGTATTTCACACAATAAAATGGATATAAGTAAAGCGTACCACCCATAATAACATAGTGACGGTATGTGCCTATGGTTAAAGCTCCAGTTTTCAGGCCTTTAGCCCGGGATCAAAACTCATTTTGTACGTAGTCTCTTTTTTGTTCTTTTTGTCCTTTTCTCTTATTTCTTCTTTTCTTAGTTTTTATTTTCTTCATCATCGTATTTTCTCTCTTTATTACAACACCAGTTTATTATTTATTTAGATTATATATTTGCTTCCTTTTTCATTTTCTAGATCTCCAAAGTTTTGTTTGAATATAATTTTAATTATTTTCCTTTGTTATTCATCTAGTGTTATTTTTTTCTTGCTATCAAATTGGACCAAATATTTTTAGTTTGGTGATTGCGTAGTTATTTATTGTAACGACCTGGTCGGTCGTTTTGAGAATTTAAGTCCCGATTGGCGGCATAAGGTCCTGAGCAGCTTCGTATTATGTGTATTGATTTACGTGCATGATTGAATTCAATTACCGGATGATTCAGAGTCAAATCGGAAGAAGGATGCAAGTTTCGGAAGCTTAAGTCTTAAGATTTTGATCATAGTTGGAACAGTGTGAAGACGACTCCGGAATGGAGTTTCGGCGATTTCGTTAGCTCCGTTGGGTAATTTTGGACTTAGCAGCGTATCCGGACTGTGAATTTGAGATTTGTAGACTGATTTAGGCTTGAAATGNTTTGACTAGATTACCTTTATTCATGTCTTAATATTTAATTTAATCCTTCTTCATTAGTATTTGAACAAACTTGTTCATAATTGAAGTGTTTGTAGTCTTCAAGGATAATTATTACTAAGGGTAAAAAAAAAAAAAAACTAATTTTATCTTGAATTTCTAAATGACAAATAATTTGAGACAACTATTTTTAATAAACACGACTGATAATATGAGACGGGGGAGTATCAAGTTTCCGTGGAAATTAGACCATTTTGCCTTATTTTTTAAATATGTGAGGGAAAATGGTAAATACCCTAAATCTGAAAATGTGCTGTCACCGCAATGGTGGATTCTGATTTAAAAGAAAGAAAAAAAACTCCATTGAGGAAAAAGAAAGTGTGGAATGGCACGAGGAATCTGAGTTCTTGTTATTGGCATGGAACTATGGGCAAAGTAAGAAAAATGGGTGTCAATGTCTCAGGCAAGTGCACAGGAATGTATAGTTCTTTTATTATATCATCTCTGTTCTGTCTCTTGGCCTTTTCTAAGAGTATCATATCCAATAAAAGAGGCGTCTAACTTTGGTTTACATTAGGGTAAAATAAAAAGGACGGAACAAATAAATACTCATCGACTAATGTGTTTTATAATCTGCAGAACAAACCTTTTTATTGCACTCGTCCAAATATTGTCCTTTCTTTTCTTCACGTGAGTAGTGTAATGAATTAAATAATCATTAGACGACCCTTGCCGCAACGACATAGTTATTTCCAATGAAAAACAAAAATAAGGTCGAATAAGAGGAGTTGTTCCTACTCCATCAATTTTATTAATCACATGTGTTACAACTCAAAAAAACGTACTAATCAAAACAAAAAATAAGAACTCAGTTCACCAAACTTATATTATATCTCTAAAGAAGATAATTAAATTTAATATTGAAGCTTCTTGTATTAACTACAAATTACAGAAATGAAAAAGAAAATATATATACTTTCGGTTTTGTTGGATATCTCGTGAAATAGGACAACCAAATAGCAATAGTTAAACCGTCAGATTCCAATATATTTTAACATTGAATATTTCTTAGACATGGTCATTGTCAATGTTGTATGTTAATTTTAACATTCTATAATGAAAAAGGTAAGCAATTTGCCATAGTTAGAAACTCATTGGTAGAGTTTGATTTTATATTCTTGGTACTAGATTAAACTGCAAATTGACCCTTTAAGGTCCACTTAAAGTCTTAAGCTATTGATTAGTCAATCATTTAACTATCACCAAAACAATTGTTATTGTTATCACTTTTATTGATGATAATAAGATGACAAGTACATTACAATATTTAACTTGGTATTGCATAGGCTCTGACTTCCAAAGGGCCAATATTATAGTTTCACGTCCCATTAGGTTGAACATTGATATCATACACGGGCGGATCTATGTAGTGGAGAGGGGTGCCACGCCACCCGGACGCTCGGGTAAAATGTAATGTATGTTTCACACAATAAAATGGATATAAGTAAAGCGTACCACCCATAATAACATAGTGACGGTATGTGCCTATGGTTAAAGCTCCAGTTTTCAGGCCTTTAGCCTGGGATCAAAACTCATTTTGTACGTAGTCTCTTTTTTGTTCTTTTTGTCCTTTTCTCTTATTTCTTCTTTTCTTAGTTTTTATTTTCTTCATCATCGTATTTTCTCTCTTTATTACAACACCAGTTTATTATTTATTTAGATTATATATTTGCTTCCTTTTTCATTTTCTAGATCTCCAAAGTTTTGTTTGAATATAATTTTAATTATTTTCCTTTGTTATTCATCTAGTGTTATTTTTTTCTTGCTATCAAATTGGACCAAATATTTTTAGTTTGGTGATTGCGTAGTTATTTATTGTAACGACCTGGTCGGTCGTTTTGAGAATTTAAGTCCCGATTGGCGGCATAAGGTCCTGAGCAGCTTCGTATTATGTGTATTGATTTACGTGCATGGTTGAATTCAATTACCGGATGATTCAGAGTCAAATCGGAAGAAGGATGCAAGTTTCGGAAGCTTAAGTCTTAAGATTTTGATCATAGTTGGAACAGTGTGAAGACGACTCCGGAATGGAGTTTCGGCGATTTCGTTAGCTCCGTTGGGTAATTTTGGACTTAGCAGCGTATCCGGACTGTGAATTTGAGATTTGTAGACTGATTTAGGCTTGAAATGGCGAAAGTCGAATTTTTGGAGATTTAACCGGAAGTGAACTTTTTGATATCGGGGTCGANTGATATCGGGGTCGGATTCCGATTCCGGAAGTTGGAGTAGGTCTGTAATGTTGAATATGACTTGTGTGCAAAATTTAGGGTCAATCTGACGTGGTTTGATAGGTTTCGGCATCGGTTGTAGAAATTTGAAGTTTCAAGTTCTTTAAGTTTGAATCGGAGGACGATTTATGATTTTAGTATTGTTTGATGTGGTTTAAAGGCTCGACTAAGTTCGTATGGTGTTTTAGGATTAGTTGGTATGTTTGGTTGAGGTCCCGGGGGCCTCGGTGTGTTTCAGATACTTAACGGAGGAAATATTTAACTTAGGAAATTTCTGAAGTTTGCAGGTTTCTCGTGTTCGCACCTGCGGTGGGGCAACCGCAGGTGCGGGCCGCACGTGCGGATGATTAAGCGCATAAGTGGATTTGGAGGGAGTGGTCAGGGGCCGCAGGTGCGAGGTGAGTTCCGCATCTGCGATGCCCACATATGCGCTGGAGAGAACGCAGGAGCGGTGGAGGACCACAGAAGCGGACATAAGTCCGCATGTGCGCACACGCAGGTGCGACCTTTTGATCGCATAAGCAGGCGATGAGTTTTAAGTGAAAACCGTACTTACGATAGAATTTTCGCAGGTGCAGAACCGCAGATGTAGTTGAAGGCCCGCAGAAGCGGTTTGACTGGCAGAAAAAGGGCTAAGTGTGAGGGTTTGATTTCATTCTTCATTTTTGGATTTGAAAGCTCGGAATTTGCCAATTTTTCGAGGTATTTTCAAAGAAAGCTTTTGGGTAACGATTTTTAACTCCTTTATGGTTATATTCCACTAATCTATGGTTGATTTCATCATTTAATCTTGGATTTGGATTGAAATTTTGGAAAATGTTAGAAAAAGTTCTTAGGTCGAATTTTGGGATTTTGATCGTGATTTTGGTATCGGATTTGAGTAATTTTGGTACGAGTGAACTCGTGGTTGATTGAGGGTTCGTATTTTATGATTTTTATCCGATTCCAAGATGTGTGCCCGGGTCGACCTTTTGGGTTGAATTTTTGATTCTTTGCTAAAGTCGTAGATTTATTATTTAAATTAGTTTCTCGTAATTTTATTCATGATATGTAATTGTATTTTTGGCTAGATTTGGACCATTCAGAGTCGGATAATCAAGGACAGGGCATTCTTACTGATTGATTGAGCTTGGTTCGAGGTAAGTATCTTGCCTAACTTCGTATGGGGGAAATACCCCTTAGTATTTGAGTCTTCTATGCTAATTGTAGTCCGTGTACGCGAGGTGACGAGTACATGCTCGGACTTAATTGTGGAAGGTTGGCCTTTTAGGGCTCTTAGTTCCTTGTATTCACTGATTATGCAGTTGTTCTCGTTATGATTACGTTTCTTAATTACTAGTTTCACTTCTACCTGTTTTTATTATAATTAATTGATTCATAATCCACTCTTGTTGTTTATTTGATTCATCTGTGCCTTAACTGAAATTGTTATCTCTTCTATTATCATGTTATCTTTTCCCTAACTGCTTGTCTTTATTTGAAGTTATAATAATCTCTTCTGTAATTGTTCATCCTTAATTGAGACTATGACTATCTTTCTGCTGCTTATCCTTAATTGAATTTTTTGTGTTTCTTTCGTAATTGCCCGACCTTAAAAGAAGTTTAGATATTTATATCTTAGTTGACTTGTCCTTATTTGGGATCATTCGACTTGTGTTAGCTCCTTTGATATCGAACTGTACATTGTGGACCGTTGTTACATAATATTTACTTTCTTGTTGAGCTGTTCTTATTATGACTAACATTCTCTATTGTGGCCACCCCTTGTGACTTAATTCCTCCGTTTCCTTGAGTTCTGGAATTTATGAGTTGACTTATTTGTCATACCCTTGTACTATTGTTATTGTTGTTGTTGTACTTGTTGTTCTTGCATATTTACTTTGGGACTACGAGGCGGTACCTCGGGAGATCCCCCTGTCTTGCATATTTACTTTTGGGACTGCGAGGCGGTATATCGGTAGATCCCCCTGTCTTGTATATTTACTTTTGGGACTACGAGGCGGTACCTCGGAAGATCCGCTGTTGAGCATTTACTTTTGGGACTACTAGACGGTATCTCGGGAGTGCCCTTTGTT
>AWOL01S0006762.1:51998-68998 GCA_000715115.1 Nicotiana otophora | reverse complement strand
GTACCTCTGATACTTTCAAAGTATTTGCTCGAGATGGCAGAGTCTCGTGCTGATAACGTGTTATAAAATAAAAACTGTAAAGTAAAGACAAGTATAGAGAGAAACCGATATATTATTCAAACTTCAAACTTATGTACATAATGAACTGAAAACTCCTCTATTTATAGAAGAAAGGAAGCAGCTGCGAGGCTTTTCAGGAAGCAGCAACAAGACTTTTCTTTAGCTGCTTGTAAGCTGTCTGATTGAGCTGCTTGCAACCTGCCTGCATCAGCTGCTTGTAGATAAACTTCAACAGAGCACTAAATGGATAATCTTCTTCAGGAAAATTATCTATAGCGGAATAATAAATGAACATCCACAATATAATTATTTTCATAACAAATTATATATTGATGCGAATAATTAAAAAAGAAAAAGGAACCTTCTTATTTTTTAGACATATACCTACACTCGCAAGGATTCTATTCAGCCGGTTGAAATTAAGATCTATCAGAAAGTATGATCAAAATCTTACACATATTTCAATATAAATTGTGTACATAAATACTTAAATATGGAATCAACTGCTCCAAATATTAATTACACAAACAAAACTTTATTTATATTTCCTATAGCAGTTTTATTACACCTTAGAGTGAACTAGGGCTGGGCATATCGGCTATAACCGATAGCCTGAACTGATAAAATGCTATTGGGTTATTAATATCGGGTTATTGGATAAATAGTCGATAACAGGTTATTGTTATTTGAGATTATCGGTTCGGGTATCGGTTTACCCAATTTGTTAACGGTTTAACTGATACCCCAATAAGCTTTAACAAAATTATAATTTTACCTACTAAGCATATAAAGCCACCTTATGGCTTCATTCTCTCAATTCTCTCGACGGTTACTCTTCATTTTCAAACCTTAATACATAGAGTAAGTTTTAAACTTTTCTGAATTTCTCATCTTAATTCTTCAGTTGAGATTTTTAGTTTTAAACTGTAAAGAATTAATTGTTCAAATTTTTAGATTTTTTTATTTGTTTCTTTTGTTGCACTAATTCTTTAGTCTTTACAAGATTAAGATTTTATTATTTTTCTGTGAATTATGTTTCTTTCGCAGTGAGATAGTAAGATTAGATTATTGAATGTATTATTCCTTACTCCTATTAACTTATAATTTTGAAAATTGAGATCATTCATTGAGATTTTTAAATGCAAAGAAAGTTTTCTTTTCTAAAAATGAAATTAAATCTCTCTTTTTTAAGAGCAAAAATTCAGTTCCTTTCTCCTGACAGTATGATCACGATTTCTGTTAAAAAAATGAAAATTTTGAATTTTTTTACTCTTATCGGGTAAACCGATAACCAAACCGATAAGGATCGATAACCGATTAACCGATACCCGATAACCGATATCTTATCGGTTCGATATCGGTTTAGCATATTTATAAATCGATATGCTGAATCGATAATATTCACAACTGAATCTAACCGAACCTAACCGACCTTACCAGAAAGATACAACATATTTCTTCATTTTGTACGGAAGCGAAGAACATTAAATAGTGTTAGGTGATTGCCTAATTATTACGACCTTTTCTGGGGAAAATCTTGCAATATAATGTGGGCTCATAACTTGTGGATTTGGTTATCCCAATTCCCAAGTTGTACAAAGTTCCTCCATATTTACCCAAATGCACTATTGTATTTTACAATCAAGTGGATTTTTTGTACATGCCTACAGTGCCTCTCATTTGTCTCCATCACCCAAAATATGCTGGTATCCTGTACATTCTAATAGGGTTAGTGAAAAAGAGTTGTAGGTCAAATTTTGCACCATCCAACGTGTATTATGAGATGACAGAGATCTCCACTCTTAATTAGAAGTTTCGGATTGATACTTAAAAAATGAAGCATTAATATTTTGATGCATAACATTATTTTACTGGAAACAACCAACACGAACTCGAGTTATAGTATGGTCAACAGACTTGAAATATCATATACTTAAACAAAAGAAAGAATCAATTGTTGCAATTCGATCGTACAGTACCATTAAGCTGTAGTGTTTAATCCTTCTTAAAAACTACTCTTTTTCCTGCCTCATATCTATGACCCTTTGATATTTAGCTTAAACTTAAAGTATTTATATTAATATGCATATCACCTCGCGTTTTACTCATGTTTCGTAGATTTCGAACGTGAAATGTAATGATTTGTGCCCCATATCTATGCCCTTACCCAACCACCCCTCTAAAAGAGGGGGAGAGAGAGAGAACTAGAGAAATATAGGAAAGGAAAAGAGTAGGGTTTGCATGAGTTTTATTGTTCAATGGAACAACCAATGTTGATACTATAGAAAATGACGTGTGAAGTGGAAAACTCTGAGAAGGTTTTATCATCATTTTCAAATAATATGAATACTACAAACAGATAAATCATGCAACAAAGAAAAAAAAGAGAGATTGTTAGATTACTATAAAATGGGGCCGTAAAGCAGAATGAAAGATAAATAAAGCAACAAACAAAGGAATCTGAAGAAAAGATCAAATACTTGCCTCCCTTCCCTTTGACTGCCTCGTAAATCTTCATTTCTTTAGACTTCAAAAACAAAAAAGAAAAAGTGATGCATATAGCTGAAATCTTCTTCGTTTTACTTTAGTTTTGTTTTAAGAGAGATATACTTATCTTTATTAAAGAATGTAAGAAAATAATCATTTGAAAGCAGTTATTGGGATTTGTAACGGCGTTTGGAAAGATTTTGGCGTTCATTATTTATAAATGATTATATTATATATAGGAACGTCAAAGTTGAAACAAGCTTTACTGTTTGGATATGATCACTGTCGGCCAAGAAAAATATTAGCATCCAAACATTACCTTTGAGTCTTTTGATCTTGTTCTTTTCTCTACTTACTTTTTTGTCTTTTTTTGTGTCTTAAATGGAAGTTCCATATAAACAAAATTTACAAAGTTATTTGAGGAAAATCGGTGAATGATATTTCTTTTTTTCTTGTGGGAGGTATGAAGAGGGGAGAAATCCTACAAAATTAACTATCAAATTAGGGAGAAGTGTTCGAATCTATTCTGACTTTAACGACAGTGTGACATACAAAAACAAAAAGTAATAACTTTAGAAACCTCTCCTCACGTTTGGCTTCAACACACTGACATCTTTGTGATTTATGATATTACACTTTCCTCACGTATTTTGATTTTCTTGTGTCAATTCTTTTTATCTATTGTTCATTAATCTATATCTATATTATTATAAAAGCACGAATATTAAAATGTTAAATATTGAATGATAAAGATATCCTCGAAATATTGATAGATTTTAATATCCTTAAAAACTTAATTATTTCCTTCAAAGAGATTTTTTCATGTAGGATAAAATGGCAAAGTTTAGCAGACGTTACTTCGAATTCAACCAAGAGTACTGTTTAAACTTTGTATTGGGATAAGAATGCTTCTCCTAAACGAACAAGATTCCAGTTTCAACTTAATTTCTAAAACCAATGAATTTTATCTTGTTTTCTTCCACGTACCTATCTTGTTTTCTTCCACATACCTTAACCCTTAACTAAAGTAAATCATCGCATCACAAAAAATAGTAAATAATGTTATATTCTTTAAGTAATTTTAAAATCTTTTTTTTATCCGGTGTCAAGTACCCCATTGTGCTCCGACTAAATTCGAATTCGCATAAAAAAGTCCCACATTGAAAGTAAACTTGTCCCTAACTATATATGTGATTTCAGAAAGTTTAATTTCCTTTTCTACATTATGTCAAAACGTTATTACGGTTTGAATTATATAGTATATATATTTTTAAGGAATTGATTATTAAACTCCAAAGTATGTACTTACGCAACAAAATATATGTAATTGAAAGTTTAGTATTTTCAGTATGTATTTCTCGTGCAGCGCACGAACGTAGAAACTAGTTATTATAAAAGCATGAATACAATGTCGGTTTACAAAAATAATCTTTAGTATTAAGCATAATAACTCATAATAAAAGGACATATCCGGAATTTTTGATATTAGTCTTATAATCCTATTAGTTTTAGGACATAATACTACACGTTAGGAATCGTACATGATTACCTTTATGAATCCTATTAGTATAATTATTTTCCGGTTGTCTAATTCATATAAAATTAAATAAATAAATATGTTTAGTCATGTAATCCTATTACTTTTAGGATATACTTCTTAAAAATTTCTATTAATAATTAAATTTTAAAATATATTATAATCTCCTATTACTAATTAAATTTGGGAATGTATTATATTGTCCAAATCCATTTAGAAAAAGGAGAGCCTATATTATTATAAAAGCATAAATACTATATTAATATACCAAAATAGCCCAAAAATATTAAACGGAAGAACTCATACGGAAAGGACATAACTGTAATAACTTATTTTTTGGACTACAATACCATCTATGCTAATTTTTAATATTTAATATTTTAAAATTAATAAAATTTGTCTATTAAATTCTTATTACATATATGTAGGAAGGTTTAATAAAATCAATTTTATCAGAATCCTCTGTATTGGCAATACGTTACCACTCCATAATGTCCAATACCAAAAGAAAAGTAATATTAAATGGACAACATAAAGAGTTGACATTGAGGAAAAAAATACCCCCACGATAATATACTTTTAGATTATATTTTAACTATTTTACTACTCAAATAATATGTTTTTAATCAATTTTTCATGTAATATTAAACAATACTCAATTATTAAACTACAACTAAGAAAATATTTAAGAATATAAATGTGTGAGAAAGAAAAAAAAATAATTGGTAGGAGTCAATACCACTAATGATTCTATAGACATAAGGATCTAAAAGTGAAATGTCATATCAATCTTTTACTATTTGAAAATAATATTTATGGTGGATAAAATTATAATTAAGATTAAATATTCAAAACAAGAGATGAACTAATATTAAAATCTAAATCAACATAGAATAAATTATTTTTTATGTTAAAATCAAATAATTAATCTTTTAATTAATTATTTAGCAAGAGAATCCAATTCAATTATTCTTTAAATTCATCACATGAGTAAAATTCTTATTCAAGTTAAAACAAATCTTAAGGTACATAAATTTATTCCATAAAAAGAGCGTTAGAAAATAAAGTAAAGAGGTTAATATATTATTAAGAATCAAAATGCTATACAAGTATCTGAGGAAGCACAATCAAAGCTAAATATTAAAAAAGAACAAGATTTCAAGACTATATTATAAAGAGTCGACTCTGCTATAACGGGATTATTCTTTGTAGATGCCTCCGCTGAAATCAAAATAATATTCCTATATCATACAACAACAACAACAACAACCCAGTATAATCCCACTAGTGGGGTCTGGGGAGGGTAGTGTGTACGCAGACCTTACCCCTACCCTGGGGTAGAGAGGCTGGTTCCAAATGACCCTCGGCATCCTTCCCTCCAAGAACTCCCCACCTTGCTCTTGGGGTGACTCGAACTCACAACCTCTTGGTTGGAAGTGGAGGGTGCTTACCATCAGAGCAACCCACCTTGTCTTCAAATATCATGCATGATATTCCTATATCATGTATTACTTGCAAATATCATATCAAGAGGTGCGACACTATTAGCAATAATAGCAAATGGTGTACCAATAATGATTTTATTGTGAGATCACCCGCTTTAGATTTGATATGCCTCTTCAAACAACTTAAATAACCAACACAAATATATCAAAGCAGAGCAATGGTGCTAAATTTATAAGGAAAGCAGAATTGATAATATGGGATGAAGCACTTATGGCTAGTGTCAAACGGAGTTCTAGAGATATATTGGGTATTAATGAACCGTTTTGTAAATAATTAATGGTTTGGGAGGTAATTTATGTCAAGTACTACCAGTAGTTCCAAACTCGACAAAAGCAGAGACTGTAAAAGGTAGCTTGCCAAAGCTATACTTCTAGCCTCAAATGAAAAAGATTGAACTGACAAGAAATATAAAGTAAAAACATATCGAGTATTCAGTGTCTTCTTGCTTCATGTCGGAAATGAATAAGAGCATCCAATAAAAGATGATTTGGTTCTTCCTGAACACTTGGTTATCAATCTCAATGGTAATAGTAGTGCATTTAATAAGAGAAATATTTCTATCATTAGATTAAGACTCAATTTGTGCAAATCGCATGATATAATTAAAAAGAAATCTTAGTTAGCAAAAATGATATGTTGATCAAATAAATAAAAGGTTGATTGCAAAAATTTATAGTAAGACAAAATATTTTTCTGTTTTTGACTCAGCAGAAAATGATACCAATAATTATTACCAAGAAAAATATTTAAATACTTTAATACCAAACAGCCTTCTACCATACATGTTTGTTGTCAAGTTTATTATTTCTTACGTATATTAATATCGCCGTATATATAATAGACTAAGTTGATCTTCCAATGTATATAGGTTGATTTTGAAGAAAAATATGCCCGTCATGCTACTGTAAAACTTAAATAAGTAGAATAACTTATGTAACAGCACACAGATAGTATATAGAAGTTTTGACAATAACGTCATATATGCAAAAATTATGATAATGGTCAATGTGCTTCTAAATATATTCTTATCCCTGAATTCAAGTTTTGTCTTCCGAAACTAAGAAATATCCTTTTAAATTTGTGTGAAAATATTTTTGTAGTATGTTTATATTTTGCAAATATAATAAATAAAGCACAAGGATAAACATCCTAAATATTGGACTATATTTACCGCAATATGTTTTCTTGCACGAACAACTGTATGTTGCACTTTCAAAAGGGATATCAAGATCGACAACAAGAGTTCTGGTTAAGGCAGAGCAACCAAAGCATTAGGAGGAAACATACAAAAAAAATATTGTCCACAAAGAAGTGTTCGTTAAGATACCATCACATTAAATACTTTTAAACTTTAATACATAAAATTATCTAACTAACATGACAAAGTTGATCATTTGTGTAAGTTTTGATGATATCCTTTTATTTTAAATTCATGTATTATGCTAATGTAATAATATTTTCGGCATTTAGATGATTGTTGTATTATTATACATAAAATTTTCCTTATTAATTAAATTTTATTATTTCTTCATATAAATAAATATTTAAATTATCACGTGTCATTATTAACGTGCAACACATGTTCATAGATACTACTATAAATAAAAGGCAATTTGACAAATGTTTCCTTTTCTAGTACTAGCTTTAGAGTATAGGTATTGCGTGTGTATCATATCAAAGAGTATAAAATTTATAAATATCAACGGGAAACAATACGCAGAACATATGATCTATAAGAAGCAACATTGATTTCTTACTGACCAAAAAAATATTGACTTCTTATAAATACTTATGAAATTTTTATATTTTATTCTATCACTTAATAATGAATCTGAAATGATCAGATATTTTTTATATACTTTTATCACGATTCTTAAATATTTTTCAAAGGACATAAATAAAAAATTGAATCTTTTAGTCTTCTACAAATTCTGTCAATAAAGCGGTTGCATAGATTCTAAAAAATTGTTAGGTGATAATGTAAAATCTTAATATGATTAATAATGAGTTAATATTCTACAATAAATACCTTAACATTTAAAAAATAACAAACAAATATTTGATGGAATAATAAAAATAGAAGAAAAATAAACAACGACAACTCGTTTAGAATATATTTTGTCTTCTATGATTTCATCCTCATTCCTTCAAGTTTGATTTTTAACCAATTTGACTCTTAATGCTATATTATAACTGATTTTGCTATAATTTTTATTTTAATTCACTTACGATGCTCTTCTTATGAAAAACATTAAACTCATGTACTCAAAGAGTTGTCAACTTGAAAATTCTTTAATTTATATAATGAATTTGAATTTTTTTGAATATGATTCTTTTGCTAGATATTTAATTTAAAGACTTTATTAATCATGTGCTCTCAATATCAAAGATTTTTGTTGATTCAAATTCTTAATATGAGCTTATTCTAAATTTTAAATATTTAATATTAGTTATAATTTCATCTAGTAAAAATTATATTTTCAAATGATAAATATTTTATCAATATTTTATTTTTGGATCTTTCGGTTTGCATAGTCGTTATTATTATTATTATTATTGACTTTCGCACTTATTGACACAAAAAATAATATAATTATAAAATACCTCCTCATAAAGAGAAACTTTACTATTAATAATAACTTAATAGTGGTATTGAGAAGGAGATTGATAATAAATATGGTTGTAGCTTAAACTACTTAATAATGTCACATCTTATGTTAAAAATTCTGCGTATATATGTAACGATCCGACCGGTCGTTTTGAGCATTTACACTTCGCTCGGTTGTTTGAGGGTATGAGTAGCTCTGTATGATGTAATATGACTTATGTGAATCGTCGGTTTTGGTTTTCAGGTTATTCGGAATTGATTTGAAAGAAGGATTCTCAACTAGGGAGCTTTAAATTTGAAAGAGTTGACTAAGTTTGACTTTTTGTGAATTTGAACCCAGAATAGAGTTTTGATTATTCCATTAGCTTCGTTGGGTGATTTCGGACTTAAGAGCGCATCCGAATTGTGATTTGGAGGTCTGTCATTGAATTTGGCTCGAAATGGCGAAAGTTAAAATTTTGGAAAGTTTGACCGGGAGTGGACTTTTTGATATCGGAGTCGGTTTCCGATTCCAATTCTGAAAGTTGAAATAGGTCCGTAATATCGAATGTGACTTGTGTGCAAAATTTGAGGTCAATCGGACGTGATTTGATAGATTTTGGGATAAGTTGTGGAAGTTTTAAGTTTCAAAGTTCATTGAATTCGAATTGAGGTGTGATTTGTCATTCCGATATTGTTTTATGTGTTTTGAGGCCTCGAGTAGATCCGTGTTATGTTATGGGACTTGTTGGTATGTTTGAACGGGGTCTCGAGGAGCTCGGGCGTGTTTCGGATTGATTTCAGATCATTTTTCTTCATTTTGGTACTGTTGTGTTCTGCTGTTTTCTGGTGTCTCGGTTCTTCATCGCGTTCGCGTGGTAAGTATCACGAACGTGTAATGTATTTGGATGGAAGTAGCATTTCTTCATCGCGTTCGCGAGTAATGGTCCGCATTTGCATAGTGTTGGGGCAAGTCTTCTTCGCGTTCGCGTATGATGGATCGCGGATGCGTAGGGTTGAGTTGGGAGCTGGAGCCAGAGGCCTTGTTCATCATGTTCGCGCAGTTGGAGCAATGTTCGCGAAGGTTTGAGACAGTTGTGAGTCGCATTTGCGAGGTTTTTACCATGAACGCGAAGTGTATTATGGTGGTAGATTAATTTGTTCATCGCGAACGCGATGGTGTTGACGCGTTCGCGTAAGAGGATGCCTGGGCAGAAGTATAAAGTACTCTATTTCGAGGGTTTCAGTCATTTTTACATTTTGGGAGCTATGGAGCTCGGATTGAGGCGATTCTTGAAGCAATTTTTACCATATGAGTTGGGGTAAGTGTTCTCTACTTGCTTTTGGTTATATTTCATGAATCTATCTTCGTTTTTGATAATGAGATTGTGAATTTTAAAGAGGAAATCGGGGGTTTTGGCCTAAAGTTTCATAATATGATTTTTTGAGTTTTGAACATCGAATTAGAGTCGGATTTGAGTGAAACTAGTATGATTGGACTCGTAATTGAATGGGTTATTGGATTCTATAAATTTTGTCGGGTTCCGAGGTACGGGCCCGGGTTAGAATTTTGGCCTATTTTGGGCTTTTGATTTAAGATTTGATCTTTTTCGATCGGGATTAGTTCCTTTAGCATTGTTTGATGTACTTGAGTTGTTTTTGGTTAGTTTCGAGCCGTTCGGAGGTCAGAACTTGTGGGATGGTATCTTTGGAGCATCGCTTGGCTTGTTCGGTATTGGTATTGGCTTGTTCGAGGTAAGTAACCCTTCTAATCTTGGAGCTGAGGGTATGAAACCCCAAAATACGTGTTATGTGATTTGTGTTGAGGTGACGCACATGCTAGGTGATGGTCATGTGGGTGTGCACCATGTGAATTGGGACTCTGTTGTTTCCACGACACTGAATAGTAGCCCTATTTTGTCGATATCCGTATTTTCATCATGCGATAAAGTAATTGAGCTGTCAATCATGCTAGATATCAAGTTTAGGCTTTATGCCGATACTGTTAGGACCCATAGTGTTCGTTTCTTGCTGCATCTCACTGATTTTATTGATATTCCCTACTCAGTCATATTCATGCATTCATATCATATCTCAGCCTCAGTTGTTATTTATTGATACATCATATCATTGTTGTCGGGCTAGTTTCATGACATTGTGAGCCCGTGAGTGAGACTGGAGAGATTGATGACTGAGTGAGGCTGAGAGCCTGATTATGAGCGACAATTATGGGATCGGTCTGCACACCGCATCATGCTATATTGATTTATGCCTGGATCTGGCTTATGATAGCGCTTGGGCTGTAGGAGCCCCTCCGGAGTCTGCACAACCCCAGTGAGCGTGGTTGATTATATTGAGGGATGGATCTTCCCTAGACATGGATCTTGTCCGAAGCATTTATATACCTGGAGATGGATCTTCTCCATGGCGCCGGATTTGCCTTCCTCGGTACTGAGTGACTGATGGTCAGTGATGTATATATTCCGGGATGGATCTTCCCTGGGCCGTATAGGCTATATACGGTAACGAGTGGTAGAGCATGATGAGTGGAAAGTTTGAGATAGTGAGATTGAGTACTCTGAGAGTGTGAGTACATGATTCATCTTTAAGATACATGGCATTAGTATGCACACATGACATACAGGCATAAAGATGCATTCTTCCTCATGTTGTACGGTATCACGTCATCCATGACTTTTTTACACACATTGATATGTGGGCATAGAGAGGTATTTCACACTTGTTATCTGGAAAGAAAATGAAACATCTTATTTATTGTGGAAAGGATATTTGGAAAAATTACAGTTTTCAAACTTACTCGTACTTTTGGCATTTTTGGTAAAAGATTTGGGTTTTCCCTAAGATACTTAAAATATATGACTATCTTCTGGAACTGTGAACGAGCTGAGCATTTTACTTCTGAGATACATTTTCATTACTTGTATTATGCTGTTATGAACTGTTGTAGAATATTGGTATTGGACCCGACCTTATGTTAGCTCGTCACTACTTTCAACCTAAGGTTAGGTTTGTTACTTATTTAGTACATATGGTCGGTTGTACTCATACTACACTTCTGCACCTTGCGTGCAGATGTTGGCTGCTGATGTTTCTGTGATTGATGGGAGCTGGATTGAAGATGTACCTGCGTCCCGATTGTAGCTGCCTCTTGTTCGTGGTAGCTTTAGATCTGTAAAACTCTGTTTATTTACTTTTCAAACAGACGATGTATTTATTGCATTTCAGCTTTGTAAATTGTATTCTTAGAAGCTCATGATTTGTACTACCAGTTCTTGGGGAATGTATCAGATTCACATAATTTCTTTACTTAATTGCTTTATTAATTGTTATTGAATTGGTTAGTGGTTAACTGGCTTACCTAGCGGGTTGGGTTAGGTGCCATCACGACTAGTTATATTTTGGGTCGTGACAGGTGGTATCAGAGCTCTAGGTTTATAGGTTCTGCAAGTCATAAGCAAGTGTCTAGTAGAGTCTTGCGGATTGGTATGATGACCTCCATACCTATCTTCGAGAGGCTACATGATATTTAGGATATACTTCCCATATTTCTTTCCTTATCGTACGACATTGATTCAGCTTGAAGCGTAACTCTTGAAATTCCTTCCATGCATTTGTATGCGCATGTGAGCAATCAGTATCAGCTGTGTAACGACGTCTTGTGATTCCATGGTTGAGGTGTGAGATGTGATTTTAGCGTGCTGATGATGGGCCGGTATGGAGGACATGAGGCCAGGTTTTGACTGCAGCTTGAACACGGAGATTTCGATTGTATGAGCACGTGCTTTTGGGACTTATATGTCCGGTGGTATCCCTATTAGTGGAATTTGTGATTTGATGACTACGTGGTAAGTATGATGTGACCGCAAGATGTGTTCAGATTGTTTGAATATGACGGGAAGAGTTTACTTAAGATGTAGAAAGGACTATAGGGTATCTGATCTCTGTCTTGATTTAGCGTATGGTTTCGAGTTATAGGTGTATTGAGGGATCTCGCATGTTGTTTAGTTATGGAGTAAAATAGATTCTCATGTCTTGCTGATGAGTTCAGAATCGAGAAGATTAAGTGATTGCCTAGTAGTCGTGACTGTGGAAGGGTATAGGGAGATGTCAGTTTGAGGCAAAGCAGGTGGGTTGTCTCCTACGAGGTGTCCTGAGGTTGTGTGATCCCTATGATATTTTGTAGAGAGTTCTCTTTTACCAGTGAATGATATATGTTGCAAGTTGAGTTTGGATCGCCTGTGGAAATTGGCTTAACCATCATGAGGATGAATGCGAGATTTGTAGATGATTTGAGGTACTAGATGGTTTGTGTTGCATGAGCGGATAAAGGATTTAATGGAATCTCACTGTGGTATTATGGTAGTAATGGGGTATGGTTATTGTAAGTAGTCAAATGTTTTATTCCATGGCTTTGAGCCAAATGGGGGAGTCTATTATCGACGAGTTATTTGCACGGTTATGTGTCGTATTGGTTTCGATTCGGGGTATACTGGTGAATCACTTATGACTTGCAGAGGTCGAGATCGAGGATGACTCAGGTAAAAGAATTTTTGGATACAGGTTGTATTACAATCTATGGGTATATGGGAATCATAAAATAATTGAGTGGTTACTCGCGAAGGATATTGTGTACATAGAATAGGAATTTTCTCGGTTGCTTAGGAGTGTGGGTTATTCTTTACTCCCTTGGGTGCTGGTGTGCTAATGGGACACAGGTCAGTCAGTCTGTTTGGTCGGTTTAATTGAGATTTGAGTAGAGTGGATGACTCTCGAGAATACTTCTGATGGATTCAAGATTTAAATGTAGCGATTTGGAATTTTCAAGATTTGTATAAGGCTAAAAACTGAGAGTTACATTGGATGGTGTCGAGACTTGTGGCATTTGTATACCGTTGTGGATTATGTATTTCAGCATTAAGAAGGTGAAGTAAATAATTTTAGGTTCACATAAGGTCTTTTTAGAGTGGGTGCCGCGGTTGTGACGCTTTGGGGTGCTTAAGAGGGAAGTCAGCGGCTTATGGGCCTTAGGGCGTTGTGGTTTTATACTAGGGTCTCTTGTGTGGTGAATTTTGGTTAAGGATCGTGGTGTTCCAGCAAGGAGAAGTATAAATTTAAAGGCAATTTAGAAGGGACTTGGAGAAATAAGACAGCGTGGTAGTAGGTTGGATCAGCACAGTAATAGATATAATCGATTCTTTGGGTACTTATGATGTGGCTAGTCTCCATAGGTGTTTCGTGGCAATGCTCTTGGGCTTTGGCGACCCGCGTGGCTAAGTGAGTTAGAGAGATTCAGTTTTGACAGCTTGGTTGTGTGCAAATGGGTTTCAAAGAGCTCTCAATGGGTTTTACCACAGTTCCAGGAGTATATTTCCTACCGTCATGAGAAATATGTTGCGTATTAGGATTTTCTCCGGGATGAGATCAAATGGAAGGTTTTTAACTGATCGGGTATGTATTCTGCTTGTGACTCGGAGTTGATTATGATGTGGTATGTTGTGTGGGATTGAGATTAGCATGTGCAAGGTCACGGATCAGTTTGGAAGAGGAGGGTATAAATTCGTAGGCAGCATGGACAGTTTCAGATGACTAGGTAAATGATATTACTAATCGGTATGGCCTTATGAGAGTATACATTTCAGAAAGAGCAATGTGTTTTGATTTATGGATACTTCATTGGTATTGCGGCACTTTCCTGGTTGATCGAGTGCTGATATTCAAATTTTTCTATGTGGCACGGAAGAATTTTAGAAGTATTTCTCATGGGATGATCGTGTATGAGAGATGTGTTAGATATTCTAGCGGTGGAGTTGGGATCAGATATGGTGATTCGTGTGTTCTATGGATTTGGAGACTGGGAGTTCTCAGGAGCGGATTGTTTCATGGTTGTGGACTGTGAAGTCATGGCCAAAGGTAGCCAAATGATAGTATGTGTTATGATTCAGTCATTCTGGGCTTTCGGAGGGCTATTTATCTATTGGTGGGTGACCAGAGTCGATTTGGGGGTCCATTGGTAGGCTCAATTAGGATATGTATTCTACACCGAGCCGGATTGGTTGGTTCCATACTGCTATTATTGAGGAATGTGCCATTCGGTTGTTGTTGAGCTTATTCGTGTTCTGAAATGATCTGTGAGTTACTCTTCTAAGCTATGAGAGTTTGCGATTCTTGGGTTATATGTACACACAGTGTGGTTCTATTTGGGATTTATAGCGGAATTTGAGCGAGATGAGTATTTGAGTATTGCGTGATTGTTTGCGGGTTAGCTACGTTCTTTCCGGATTTTGGTATTGTGTTAATTGCTCTCCGGGGTTACGGTAATGCATTTTGGGTACTTGATGTCGAATTTCGCGTAGTTATTGATTTTGAGCATGGTGACTAAGGTATTTCATATGGACCAGTGTTTGGATGGGGTCACGCATTGCAGCGGAGTTATGTTGAGATATGATCCCTTGTGTTAGATTCGTGTATTTTGGTTCTACGGTGTGTGATAGGTTCTTAGCATTGAGTTGTGGTGGTACTTGTTGAGCTTGAGGGATAGTTCTCCCATCTGAGTCAGTTTTCCATGATTTGAGTATATCTGGAATGTTGCTTATTAGTGTACAGATTGCACGGGTTACAACTTTAGATTGTATTGATGTGGCATGTCACTAGAGTGGTCGTGTTGGATGAGACGAGATCATTGGACCTAGAATGGATGCTATCAGAATTGATTACAGCATGTTTGGAAGGATAATATCGAAAGTTGGCTTAGGAATTTGCTATAGTTCTTGTCAAAAGAGAGGGAGTTCCATGACTGATTGATCTAATGAATGGTTATGAGTTTATGCATGTTCCTCTCATCATCGGTAGTGTACGAAGGTTTCAGAATGGAGTCTTGTTTGATATGAGGTTTATTACCGGCATTGGGTTGTTTTGAGCAGCTACTGTGAATAGGAATCATTGCTTTGAGTATCTGTGTTATGTGATATATCATGCGATTGTATCTTGGGTTATGGTTGCGGCTTGGTACAGCTTGTTCATACTTATATAGTACATAGATGCGGGATTCTGATCTTATAGAAATTTCGGATGTTGGAAATTGGATTCTAAGGCTTATGGGTTAGGTTGAATTAAGGAAATCTCAGTTATGTTGTATTATCAGACCTATATGGGATAGGGTGACGTGCGATCACCCCAGAGTGTGTGCATGGTAAGGTTACACGGCAGTTGATGGCTTTGAGAACAACTCTGGGCATGTTCGAGGACGAACGCATGTTTAAGTGGGGGAGGATGTAACGACCCGACCGGTCATTTTGAGCATTTACACTTTGCTCGGTTGTTTGAGGGAATAAGTAGCTCCGTATGATGTAATATGACTTATGTGAATCGTCGGTTTTGGTTTTCAGGTTATTCAGAATTGATTTGAAAGAAGGATTCCAACTAGGGAGCTTTAAATTTGAAACAGTTGACCTAGTTTAACTTTTTGTGAATTTGAACCCGGAACAGAGTTTTGATTGTTCTATTAGCTCCGTTGGGTGATTTCAGATTAGGAGCACATACGGATTGTGATTTGGAGGTCCGTGGTTGAATTTGGCTCGAAATGGAAGTTTGACCGGCAGTGGACTTTTTGATATCGGGGTTGAATTCCGATTTCGGAAGTTGGAGCAGGTCCATAATGTCGAATGTGACTTGTGTGCAAAATTTGAGGTCAATCGGACTTGATTTGATAGGTTTCGGCATCGGTTGTGGAAGTTTAAAGTTTCAAAGTTCATTGAATTTAAATTGACGTGTGATTCATCATTCCGATGTTGTTTTGTATGTTTTGAGGCCACGAGTAGGTCCGTGTTATGTTATGGGACTTGTTGGTATGTTTGGACGGGGTCCCGAGGGGCTCGGGCATGTTTCAGATTGATTTTGGATCCTTTTTCTTCATTTTGGTACTGCTGTGTTCTGTTGTTTTCTGGTGTCTCAGTTCTTCATCGCGTTCGCGTGGTAAGTGTCGCGAATGCGTAGTGTATTTGGATGGCAGTAGCATTTCTTCATCGCGTTCGCGAGTAATGGTCCGCGTTCGCGTAGTGTTGGGGCAAGTCTTCTTCGCGTTCGCGTATGATAGATCGCGGACGCGTAGGGTTGAGCTGGGAGACGGAGCCGGAGCCAGAGGCCTTCTTCATCGCGTTCACGTAGTTGGTGCCGCGTCCGCAAAGGTCTGAGCCAGCTGTGAGTCGTGTTCGCGAGGTTCTTACCTCTAACGCGAAGTGTATTATGGTGGCTGATTAATTTGTTCATCGTGAACGCGATGGTGTTGACGCGTTCGCGTAAGAGGATGCCTGGACAGAAGTATAAAGTACTCTATTTCGAGGGTTTCAGTCATTTTTATATTTTGTGAGCTATGGAGCTCGGATTGAGGCGATTCTGTAAGCAATTTTCACCATATGAGTTGGGGTAAGTGTTATCTACTTAGTTTTGGTTATATTTTATGAATCTATCTTCATTTGTTGTAATGGGATTGTGAATTTTAAAGAGGAAATTAGGGGTTTTGGCCTAAAGTTTCATAATAGGAATTTTTGAGTTTTGAACATTGAATTAGAGTCGGATTTGAGTGATACTAGTATGGTTGGACTCGTAATTAAATGGGTTGTTGGATTTTGTAAATTTTGTCGGGTTCCGAGGAGTGAGCTCTGGTTGGGAGTTTGGCCGATTTTGGATTTTTAATTCATGATTTGATCTTTTGCGATCGGGATTGGTTCCTTTAGCATTGTTTGATGTACTTGAGTTGTTTTTGATTAGTTTCGAGCCGTTCGGAGGTCGGAACGCGCGGGATGG
>AWOL01S0006762.1:16203-50439 GCA_000715115.1 Nicotiana otophora | reverse complement strand
GGTATTGGCTTGTTCGAGGTAAGTAACTCTTCTAATCTTGGAGCTGAGGGTATGAAACCCTAAAATACGTGTTATGTGATTTGTGTTGAGGTGACGCACATGTAGGTGACGGGCGTGTGGGCGTGCACTATGTGAATAGGGACTCTGTTGTTTCCATGGCACTGAATAGTGGCCCTATTTTGTCGATATCCATGTTTTTACCATGTGATAAAGTAATTGAGCTGTCAATTATGCTATATATCATGTTTAGGCTTTATGCCGATACTGTTGGGACCCATAGTGGTCGTTTCTTGCTGTCATCTCACTGATTTCATTGATATTTCGAACTCAGTCATATTCACGCATTCATATCATATCTCAGTCTCAGTTGTTATTTATTGATACATCATATCATTGTTGTCGGGCTAGTTTTATGACATTGTGAGCCGGTGAGTGAGACTGGAGAGATTGATGACTGAGTGAGGCTGAGAGCCTGATTATGAGCGACAATTATGAGATCGGTCTGCACACCGCATCATGCTATATTGATTTATGCCTGGATCTGGCTTATGATAGCGCTTGGGCTGTAGGAGCCCCTCCGGAGTCTGCACACCCCCAGTGAGCGCGATTGATTATATTGAGGGATGGATCTTTCCTGGACAGGGATCTTGTCCGAAGCATTTATATACCTGGAGATGGATCTTTTCCATGGGGCCGGATTGGCCTTCCTCGGTACTGAGTGACTGATGGTCAGTGATGTATATATTCCGGGATGGATCTTCCCTGGGCCGTATGGGACATATACAGTACCGAGTGGTTAAGCATAATGAGTGAAAAGTGTGAGATAGTGAGATTGAGTACTCTGAGAGTGTGAGTACATGATTCTTCTTTGAGATACATGGAATTGGCATGCACACATGACATACAAGCATAGAGATGCATTTTTTTCTCATGTTGTATGGTATCACGTCGTCCATGACTTTTTTACACACATTTATATGTAGGCATAGAGAGGTATTTCATACTTGTTATCTGGAAAAAAAATGAAACATCTTATTTATTGTGGAAAGGAGTTTTGGAAAAATTACAGTTTTCAAACTTACTCGTATTTTTGGCATTTTTGGTTAGAGATTTGGGTTTTCACTAAGATACTTGAAAAGCATGATTATCTTCTGGAACTGTGAACGAGATGAGCATTTTACTTCTGAAATACATCTTTTATTACTTGTATTATGCTATTATGAACTGTTGTAGGATATTGGTATTGGACCCGACCTTGTGTTAGCTCGTCACTACATTCAACCTAAGAATAGGCTTATTACTTATTGAGTACATGGGGTCGGTTGTACTTATACTGCACTTCTGCACCTTGCGTGCAGATGTTGGCTGGTAATGTTGCTGTGATCGATGAGAGCTGGATTGAAGATGTACCTGCGTCCTGGTTGTAGCTGCCTCTTGTTCGTGGTAGCTTTAGATCTGTAAAACTCTGTTTATGTACTTTTCAAACAGATGGTGTATTTATTTCATTTCAGCTTTGTAAATTCTATTCTTAGAAGCTCATGATTTGTACTACCAGTTCTTGGAGAATGTATCAGATTCAGATTCAGATAATTTCTTTACTTAATTACTTTATTAATTGTTATTGGAATTGATTAGTGGTTAACTGGCTTATCTAGCGGGTTGGATTAGGTGCTATCACGACTAGTTGGATTTTGGATCGTGACAATATATTGAGGGGTCTTTTAATCATTCTAGGCAAAAGAAATTCTGATTGGACTAAGACATATTTATGATGAGAAACGTACTTTAGGTTTCTTTGCCCTTTTTCAATTTATTTTTCTGTTTACGATGGTAAAAAAATCTATGTATTCCTTGTTATTCAAATAAAGAAATACTAATAAGGGTTTTTACATAGTTCAAATAAGAAAATTTAAATAATCAAAATTTTAGTTAATTTTGAAGTTCTAAATATTAGGAAAATAATTAAATTATATTTTATCCAATATAATCTTTTTTTGTAAAGAGTAAAAAATACGAACGATATTTTGCTAAGAGTACTTTTAATATAGTATAGATAGATAGAAAGACAGACATACATTAAAATCTTTCAATTAATATTTCTATCATGTTTTATCATTTCCCTTTTATTAGGATTCAATCTTCTTATCATATTTACACAAGAGTTAACCGTAATCATTGCACTTGGCCTTTTGACTTCATTGGCCATAATCTTTTGGATAGTTTATCTCTGTATTCTTGAATCTTTTTTGTTCTTTTCTCGCGAATATAGTTAACAAATTCTTTTCTGGTAGTTGTCATCAGCTTCTCTTTTGGGCAGTCCATTTTTTCACCTCAACCTTGAAGGAGATGTTGCCGGAAATTTCTTAATCGCCGGGAAAAAACGAAGCCACCGGTAGAAAGAGTTTGGTAAAGGTGTAGCCCCGAAAAAGTTACGAAATGTTATAAAGTTATTAAGAGATCCGACGTGTGCTAATTATATTAATTTATATACGAGTATTAATTAATAATATGAAAAATATCCCATGAACATGATAGCAAGTGTATTAGGTATATTTGAAGTGATATACAACCTAAAGAGAGCTTTTAGGACAAGTCGAGTTGAAAATTGCATGATAGACTAAAATTTTAAATGAGTACGCGTAAGACGTAAATTTACATGAGCATATCTTGACATATATAAGGAGTTATGTGGCGAACAACCTATCAGATGAAGATCTTCGAGTCTAGTTTCTAACGCTTTAAAACTTTTATCATTTGGACATTCCTACAAGAAGTTATGATCAAATTACCAAAGGCTGATAGTGAAGTACTGCCATAGCGTCCGGGCTTGGAGGAGGAGTGAACTGGGAACGCGAAGTATCCGGGACAACATCCGAAACCCAAAAATTTGGGCCTATAAGTACAAGGTCGGGGAGAGAGGTTATTTTGAGCTTTTGGAGTTAGGGTTCTTGAGGCCAAGAGGCGATTTTAAGCTCCAATCAAGTCCAACCAACTAAGGTAAGTTGTTAATGATATTTTGGGTTGATTCTTACTCAACATACATAAATGCTAATATCATTCTTACATACAAATACTAGATTTCATCATCAAATCTTCAAAAATACAAAAATCACCAAAGTTATAATTTTTCAAGATTGGTCTACAAGAGGTAATTATAATGCTTTAAACTCATTTATTATGAGTAGTTAAAAGTATTTGTAGCATTTGTTACAAGTTTTAATGGTTGAGAGATTGGATTATAAAACTCTAGTTCATGGCATGAATAGTATTTTGAGAAAATAAGAGCGATGATGAATAATATTCTTGGAAATGAAATTGATGAATACAATGAACATATGAAATTATTTGTTAGCAAAATTGGAAGTGATCAACTAAGTAATCACCCGAATTGTATTTACAAGGTTGATTAAGGAAGACGATGAATAATAACTTGGTATCATTGGGCAATTAATGTAGTATCATTAATGACTTTGAATAGGTATTAAATTATAAGAGTGAAGTTGAATAGGCTAACATGTGAATCTATTGGGCGATTTGAGTTGTTGGAGGCTTGTAGCCAACTTATAAGCTATAAATGGATATTGATCAATATTTTAGGTTATATTTTGATGTAATTAGGATATCTAATTATATATATCGACTTCTTGGAGATGATTGAGCATTTTGATCAATATTGGAACAATTGAAGAGAATTGAAAGCTTGTGAGTGTTAATAAAGCGAAAGCGAGGTAAGTTGATTAAACCTTGCTCTTCTTGAGGGGTTTTCTCTAAAAGCATGTTTTGTGGGTTATATTTCACTTGTCTTTTATTTAAATGATAAAGATCATGAATTGATAAAATTACTATTATTTTATATCAAATATTGGTGCAGTATTTTTGTAAAGTTTGTCCCAAGAACTTAAGTTAGAGAGAGTCTATGATACTTATAGAGTATCGCAGTGGTGTACTCAGCCCCCAGGGGTCTCTTTCCGGGGCCCCGCTTATTTTAGATGTTTCAGGAGGAGGTGTGATACATGATATGCACACTCAGCTAGGATGACTCTCTTTCCAAAATATATGGTGAGGCACTACTCCGATTTTGTGGTAGCTATCATGTTATTTTCTAATTTTCTCTTAAGTTGGGCATTGGCCCAAGTGTCTATTAATTCCTTGATATAGAGACTTCATTGATAGTTGTGAGGTGCTGTGGTAATGGGAATGTACATGATATTCATGAAGAGATATTTATTTTACTTGATTTTATTATTATTATGAAAGGCGTCATGCAAAATTTTGAATTGGAAAATATTTCATGATTTAAATTGAAAATATATATGATTTTCAAAAAGCGTCTGCAATTAGATTAGTTTTCATGCATATAATTGGAATATATCATATGGTTTGATTCATTTGGGTCGGGTAATATACCTAATGCCGGTCACGTGAATTTGAATCGTGACAAAAGGTTTACTTTGCTTTATTGCAATGATATGTGTTGGTTGTTTGGTATATAAGCTAACGAATGAAATAATAAGAATCAAAGAAAAGGAGGCTGATTCACCGAAAAATGAGCAGCCATTCCAATTTTCTGAAGGAATTCAATTTGGCCAAAGATTGAATCTGAATGAATCGGCGAACATGATTAAATATGAAATTTGATAGAAATAATTAATTGAATGAATTTAATATTAAAAAGGATAGATTTGTCAAATTGTATTTTATTTTATTAATAAAAAATAAGTAAACAAAGTTGTTATAAGAAAATCAAAATAAGGAAGATACACGTAATAACCTAAACCATAAGAGTCGTCGGTATAATGGAACTAAACGCGAGGGAAGGTCTTTGAACTTATAAAAACAAAATAAATTAAAAACACGTTAACAAAGCTGGTTGAGATCAAAATAATGTTAACAACCTATCTGACATGTTTAATAATTAATATTTTGTAACAAGTGGAATGAGGGACCACGTGTTATTACTAACAAAGCAAATAAAAAAATAAAAAATGTTCTCCATATGGCTTTCAATTTAAAGAAACGTACAAAACATAATTTACTTCTAGAACTTAGGACCAATTCCCCTACGATTCGACGAACAGTTTCGCCAATTACCTAGGTAATGATGGCTTTTTTACTGAACCGCCTATAAACTTCTTCCTTTATCACCAATTTTATCTTTCATTTTTCCATATCTCTTTACTAAATTTCTCTGAACTTTCTGCAATTCCCTTTCCTTATTCAAAATCTTTAAGTTTAAATAGCCGATTTAACTATTTTTATCACCATGTCTTCTCATATTTCTTTATCCGGTAATATCATAATCTTGTTATAATTTTATCTCCTCATTCTTCTACCGACACCGAGACTTCTATCGACGACGGACCATTCAAGAAAAATAAACCCAAGAATTCTAATGTTGAACGTCCCACAACAAACACAATCATTCCTTCTAAATGGTCTTTTAAACACGGTCTCCAGGTCCAAAATACATCCTCTGACCCTGAAGATGACAGAAACAGAGCACTTG
Source organism: Nicotiana otophora (assembly GCA_000715115.1). Taxonomy (NCBI): domain Eukaryota; kingdom Viridiplantae; phylum Streptophyta; class Magnoliopsida; order Solanales; family Solanaceae; genus Nicotiana; species Nicotiana otophora. The sequence continues at coordinate 44,933 of AWOL01S0006762.1, read as the reverse complement.
GTGTATATCCTTCGTCTATTTGCTTGGCCAGTATTCCCAGTGTGAAGGAGGATTGTGACTGAAAAAATATTGATGTTTTTATCCCCCTCGAAGTATAGAGGGTAACTTTCAGCAAACTAGAGTATGTTTTCTTTTATACATATTCTTTTACTCTAAGACTTGGCAAGGAAATATGCCCTATTATTCTGGAATTTTTTCAGAACTATCAAGTTTGTTTGGCTCAAATGGGACCGGTGATACGGCGTACGGTAGCTTGCCTTCGGCACCTGTGTTCTCGAACACAAGAAAACCTCACTCTTGCACATCTGATCTACCTCTATGCTCCCTAAATCTTTTGAGGAGGCGTAATCAAACTCAACAAATGTGATCACAACACTGTCATCACCAGTGTAGATAATGACAATGACCGTAACTGGATGGAGAAGTTTGTTGCTGTCGCTCCCTAGAGATATTTTACCAGCATCAACATCCCCCTTCCTGAATCTTGGAATTATACTCGTAAGTCTTCTCAAATATCTCTTTCTTTTTCATTTGGAAAGCATTTTCACTCTTTCTTAAAATTTTCTTTCTTTTATTTTAGCTACTATATGGATTCCCCCCAGTAGTAGAGAACCTAACCCAATGGGTTCAAAAGATTTTATATACTCCCACGCTAGAACTCCGCTTGTGGAAGGAAATTTCAATAAAGAAAAACTAGAAGCGCGAAAATCACGGTGAGAAACGATTCATCATTCCCTTCTTCACATATGCCTTCTTTGGGTAATAGATTGCTAACTTTTCATACTACTACTCCGGTCGTCGAGGTTCACTTGACCTGAACGTGGCCTAACAACGACTTCAAGAGGTCTTTGACCGGAAAAGGGATCGTAATGTAGTTATTGCTTCCGGGGAAGGTGCGTCATCAATTAGTCCCTAGCCCAAGAGGAAGAAACCAGAAAGAAGGTTTTCCTCTAAGACTGAGGCTAAAGAGAAGCCCCAGGTTACAGAGGAGATTCTGGAAGGACTGGACACTTTGGTCCTTGATGAAGAAGAAACCAAGAACGGTGCTGAAATAATTTTTCTCCAAAGAAGAGGAAGAAGAAATGCCCCAATAACTCAATTGGAGGGTATGGATGGATTCTTTCGAGAGTCTGAATTGGTTGAAATGGATGACTCTCCTTTTTGGACTATGGTTATTCTCACCGGCCATAAGGGTATTGCTCTAGGTGCTAACCCAACTTCTGCTCCACCACCGGCTCATGTCCTACCACCGGTCACCATTGATCAAGAGCAAGGTGCACGTTCCCCTAATCACCCAATCAGGGGAACATAAAAAATATCTTTCCGGCTTCCATATAAAACCTTAATGGTAAATACAGTATCACATTTACAGTTTTAGATGAATTTCAATTACTCTCCAAACTGATTGGGGTAGCCAATTACTTTAAAGCTCTGGCTACGGAAAAAGATTGAACAAAAAATGGATGCACTTTCTGCCGAATGTTTAATCAACAATAGCATGCATCTTTCTACTTATGTATCATTCATCTTCCTTTCCTTTTCTTTTGTCACGACCTGGAATCCCAACCTCGAAACCATGATGGCACCTAACATTCCACTTGTTAGGCAAGCAAATATTATCTATTTACTTAACCAGTTTTAACAATTTAAAACAGAACATTAATAGTACTAAACTGTAATAGTCTGAAATAGATGTGATAAATAAAATTTAGCGTAGTCTAACTATATCCCAGAAATCTGGAGTCACAAATACATGAGCATACTAGAACTCTACAGATAAAGTCTGAACGAAATACAACTACTCGAAACAAGAAAAATAGTAAAGCTAGAATAGAAGGGTACTTCAGGGACTGTGAACGCCAATAGTTCTACCTAAAGTCTCCGAAAGAAGTTGAATCCAAGTAGTCTTCGCTATGTGACTCTGGGACCAACACCGATATCTTGCACAAGAAGTGCATAAATTTAGCATTGTACTCTGTAAGTTCTAAGACTAACCTAGATGAAGTAGTGACGAGGCTATGGCAAGTCACTCATAAATAACCTGTACGAAATAATAATAACAGATAACAAGAAAAGAAATTAAGCAGTAAACTCATATAAACAGACCCGAAGGTCAAATACCAGAGGGCCCTAGAATAACATAATCTCCAATCTCATATCACAATAACGATAATAACCTCTACAGTCACAAATAACTACAACACATCAAATACGTTGCGGCGTGCAACCCGATCCCAAGTTCCGACACAATATCTTTTACACCGTATAACTCATTTCCAATATCAATATCATATCATGTTCCATTGCAGCATGCAACCCGATCCCTTAATATCAATTTATTTCAATACTGTTGCGGCGCGCAATCCGATCCTTCAGTATTATTTTATTATCATAAACAACACAACACCGGTGTTTACGAAATATCAACACAAAAGAGAAAAATGAAACGTGTGGAACAATAAGGAATTACTAATACAAACATAGAATAGCCAACACAATCCCAAACCTTAGCAAATCAATAATACTAAAATAGATAGATGGATCACATAAATAGAATGATAAAATAAAGCCCTTCAAGCAATATAAGAACGATAAAACTAATTAGAACATGAGACAATGAAAAATATACAATTAATACAATTAGAAGTATGTAGCAGGTAAGCAGATATTGAGTGAGAAATGTACAAATCAAAACGAGTAACAATTAAACAACAAGTAACAAGTAAAGTATGGATAACAAGTAAGAACATGTAGCAATTAAAGCATGTAACAAGAGATACCATAGAATGAAAGAAGACATGGAAATAAATAGCCTAATCTAGTATGCTTTAACCCGACGACGACGCATATACACTCGTCGCATCGCATATATGCTGTTTCCCCACATAATGCACATAACCAATAGACCAACAAGTAATAATTCCCTCTAGTCAAGGTTAGACACAATACTTACCTTTTTGCGCACCCAATTCAATAATCACCCACGACTTTGCCTTTCGAACAAGCCTCCAAACCAACAGAATCAAGCCAATTATTGATCAAACAATTCAAAATAAGCTTTTGAAACTACTCACGAGTGACAAAGGTTCAATCTTTGATAAATTTGAGTAAGTCAATAGAAGTCAATCCTGGGCCCGCTTAGTCAAAATTCAAGTTCTGGACCAAAATCCGATTACCTATTCACCCCTGACCCAGTTATATGATTTGTTTCGAAATCGACCTTAATTTAAGGTCTAAATCTCTATTTTATAAAATTTTCAAATTCTACCAAAATCCTTAATTTTTACCATGAAAATCCTAGATTTGATGATAAAGATACATGAAAAGTAATGTGGAATTGAAAGAAAGTAGATTAGAGTTGCTTACTAATAATTTTGGGAAGAAGTAATTCTTGAAAAATTGCCTCTAGAGTGTTTAGGGTTGAGAAATGGTGTAAAATGAGTTAAGTCCTATTTCCCCCCTTTTCACCTAATTGCGAATACCACAAATGCATAGCACGGATCGCAAATGTGATCAACGCGTCAGAAGCCCGGAAGTCGCAATTACCACAAATTGCTCGCAAATGCGAAGGTAACCCCATCGCGAATGTTCCCAAAACTTCACAAATGCGGAGCGGACCCATGTTTCATGTGATCGCAAATACAACCAAGATGTTCGGAAAAGCGACCTATGGTAGTTTGCAAAAGCGAACCTTTTCCTTACAAATGCGAGGTCACCCAACCCAAGCCCATGGTCGCAAGATATCGCAAATGCGAGATTTGCAAATCAACACTAGAACTGAAAGCACACCAGCAAACTCAAATAATCCAAAACGCATCCGATACACACCCGAAACTTAGCCGAGCCTCTGGAGCTCCAAACCAAACATGCACACAAATGTAATTACATCATATAAACTTGCCCGCTAGATCAAATCATCAAAATAACATCAAATAACAAGAAACAATCATCAAAACTCATGATTTTCAACTTGAAAACTCATTTTTACAATTTTTACATAACACGCCGAAATGCACTCGGGTCACCCCGGACCCCAACCAAAAGTGCGTACAAGCCCAAAAATATCATACGAACCTACCAGAATCGTCAAAACACTGATCCAAGGTCATTTACCAAGAATGTTGACCATACTCCAGTGCCAATTTAAGCCAGAACTTTATTTTTTCTTCAAATCTTTACGTAAAGACTTTTCAAAAAACAACATGGACCACGCAAGCAAATCAAGAAATATCAAATGAATCTAATGGAGGTCTTGTAACCCAGAAATAAAAGTTAGTGCTCAAAATGACCTATCGGGTCATCACATTCTCCACCTCTAAAAGAAATATTCGTCCTCGAACGGATATAGAAAATTACCTGGACTGTTAAAAAGGTGGTGGTAACTACTCTGCATATCGGACTCGCACTCCCACATAGCCTCCTCCATCGGATGACCCCTCCATTACTCTTTTATAGAAGGAAAACTCTTGGATCTCAACTTATGAACCTGCCGAGCTAGAATAGCTACCGACTCTTCCTCATAGGCCAGATTTTCATCAAGTTGCACGGTGTTGAAGTCCAACATATGTGAGATGTCCTCATGGTACTTCCGAAGAATGAAAATATGAAATACGTGATGCACCCTTGCTAGGATAGGAGGCAATGCAAGCCTATAAACAACTTCCCCAATTCTCTCCAAGATCTCAAACAGACCAATAAACCTCGAGCTCAACTTGCCCTTCTTCCCAAAATACATCACGCCTTTTATAGGCGACACTCGGCAAAGAAACTTCTCACCCACCATATAAGCTACATCTCGAACCTTCCGGTCCACATAACTCTTCTGCCTTGACTGAGCTATGCGAAGTCGCTCCTGAATCACCTTAACCTTTTCCATATCATCATGGACCAAATCAGTGCCCAACAATCTATCCTCTCCGGGCTCAAAGCAACCAATCAGCGGACGACATCGCCTCCCATATAAGGACTCATACGATGCCATATGAATACTCTACTAGTAACTTTCGTTGTAGGCGAACTGTGCAAGAGGTAAGAACGGATCCCATGAACCCCCAAAATCCATAACACAGGCGCGTAACATATCCTCCAAGATCTGAATAGTGCACTCAGACTGTTCGTCCATCTGAATTGGCCTGCGTGCCCAACTCATATTTCACGGCTCTCCAAAAATGCGATGTGAATTGCATGCCTGGGTCTGAAATAATGGAAATGGGCATGCCTTGCAGGCGAATAATCTCCTGGATGTAAATCTGAGCTAACCGCTCGGAAGAATAGGAAGTCTCCACTGGAATGAAATGTGCGAACTTAGTCAACCGGTCCACAATAACCTAGAGTGCATCATATTTCTTCAAGTTCCGTGTCAAGCCTAGCACAAAATCCATAGTGATGTGCTCCCACTTCCACTCCGATATCTCTAATCTCTGAGTCAACCCACTCGGTTTCTGATGTTCATATAATTCAAACATCGAGATACATAAGCAACAATGTCTTTCTTTATTCTTTGACACAAATAGTATTGTTTCAAGTCACGGTACATCTTCGTGACACCTAGGTGAATGGAATAACGCAGAACGTGAGCCTCCTCAAGGATCAACGCTCTTAATCTATCAACATTTGGAACATAAATTTGGCCTTGAAGTCGCATAACCCTATCATCACCAATCACAAATTCCTAATCACCTCCCCGCTCAACCATATCCCTCAACACCAACAAGTGAGAATCATCAAACTGGAGAGTCTTGATATGCTCCAACAATGAAGACTGTGCCACAACACAAGCGAGAACTCGACTGGGTTTCGAAACTTCCAATATCACAAACTGGTTGGCCAAAACCTGAACATCCATGGCTAGTGGCCTCTCTACTACTGGTAATATAATTATTCGGCCGGTCATTTTGAGTATTTTAGCCTCGATACCTTATTTATTGCCTCATCTATGTTGAATTATGATTATGTGATTTGCTGAGGGTATTTGGTTTTGCTTTCGGGTGAATTTCGGAGTGCAATGGGACACATAGTCCCTAAGTTGGAGGCATAAGTTGAAAGAGTTGATCATAGTTTTGACTTTTGTATAGATAACTCTAGAACAGAGTTTTGACAGTTCCAATAGCTCTGTTTAGCAATTTTGGATTTAAGATCATGCTCAGATATTGATTTGGAGGTCTGTAGGTTGTTTCGGCTTAAATTGGCGAAAGTTAGAAAGTTGAAGGTTTGGAAAGTTGAGAAGTTTGGCAGGAAGTTGACTTTATTGATATTGGGGCAGGATTTTGATTCTGGAAGTTAGAATATGTCCATCACGTGATTTATGACTTGTGTGCAAAATTTGAAGTCAATCAGAGTTGTTTTGGTATGAATCGACATTAGTTTTGGAATTCGAAAGTTCATCATTTTAATAGGCTTGAATTGGGTTGCGATTCGTATAATCAATATTGTTTGATGTGATTTTTGGTCATGAGTAGGTCCGTTATGTGTTTTGGAACCTGTTAATATATTCAAACGGGGTCTTGGGGGCACCGGGTGTGATTCAGATTGAATCCAGAACAAATTTTAGACTTGTGCATTGCTAAACCACTATTGTTCTGGTGTTATCGCACGTGCGGAGGGTTTGGCCGTAGGTGCGGACACGTAAATGCAAGAGGATGATCGTAGAAGCGAGAGGCTTTGGTCCAGGTAGGAATCGAAGATGCGAGGCTTTTTCCGCATCTATGAGCTCGCAGGTGCGAGAAATTTGGACGCAGATGCAGACATGGCCAGGAAGGCCTGGGATCACAGAAGCGGACATCGTCCACATAAGAGAGTCCGTAGAAGTGCATTTTGTTCTTAAAAGCGGAAGCACATATGTGCGTTTAGTAGGCAGAAGTGGAGGATGATGGGCTCAGTGAGAACCGCACTTGCGATGAAAATTCTGCAAGTGTGGAGCCGCAGATGCGACTTCACTGGGCAGAAATAGAGGCCTTTGAGGGTTTGATTTCATCATTCATTTTGGACCTAGAGAACTCGGCTAAGTGATTCTAACTCGATTTTGACTATATTACACGAACCTAATGTCATTTTGCATCATTTAATTTGTGATTCGGGTTTGAAATTTGGAGAACATTTTTGAAAACTTCTTAGGCTAACTTTTGGGAATTTGAAAGGTGGTTTGAGGTCAGATTTGAGTAATTCTTATATGGTTGGACTCTTTATCGAATGAGTGCTCGAATTTTGTAATTTTGATCGAGTTCCGAGATGCGAACCAAGGGTTGACTTTTTAAGTTGTCTTTTTATTTCTCTTTAAAGATTGTAACTTTATTGTTTGGAATAGTTTCCTATAGTTTATATTTATGGTATGAAGTTATTTTGGCTAGATTCGAGCCGTTCGGTATTGGCGTGTTTTGAGGTAAGTGTCTTGCCTAACTTTGTATAGGGAATTACCCCTTAGGATTGGTGTTGGTTTGTGTTAATTATGATATGTGAAAGCCGTGTATGCAAGGTGACGAGTGTGTACACAGGCTAAATACGGAATTTTCCGATTTTAGCTATGTAGATTACTTTAATGCCTTAATTGAGTTACCTTACCATGTTATAATCATCATCATTAGTCTATCTTCACATGCTCTACTTGTCTTATCTCTCACTTGTTAATTGTCTTTACATGTTTAGTTGAAGTATTGCTTCCTCTATTCCTTATTCATTATTTAATCATTGAGTTCCTTACTTGAAGTTGTTATTTTTGGAATATCTTGTTGTTGAAATTGGTATTGAGTTATAAAGGCCGTGATTTATATTGAGTCAAAGTTGTAAAGTTGTGAAATACTATTCTTGTTGAGTTATTCACTTCCAGTTGTTATTGTGAGACTCTTGTGCATATTGTGGTTGTGCCAAGGGCTATTTGTTGTGAAAACACTATTGTTGTCGCTTTCTTGGAAAGTTGTGATATTGGGCACTTGAAGTGCGATTTGTGATATGTTGTGATATTGATAAGCATGCGGTGGTATATGTTATGATACTGATTCGCATGCGGTGATATTAATACCAATCCAGGTACTAGTGAGATGAGCTCAGCTTTGGAGACTTCAAGGTATACTTGTCAGCGTCCGTAGGTCTCGGAGTCACCCTCTATCTACTCTATTTTCTTTTCTTATCGTTTTATAGACACTGATGTATAGGGATGTTCAGTACTATCTTATAGGGTTTGTTACTTGTATTCGCCGAATTTTGGGAAGTTGTGTTCTGTTGAGTTACCGAGTTTCTTTATCTGATAGTGGTTGAGTTATTTGAAGGTTCTTTATAAATTCCCAATTAATATTACATATATGTTAGGCTTACCTAGTATTAGAGACTAGGTGCCATCACGACCACCTACGGAGTGAAATTGGGGTTGTGACAAGTTGGTATCAGAGCACTAGGTTCATAGGTGTTATGAGTCATAAGCAGGTTTAGTAGAGTCTTGCGGATCGGTATGGAGACGTCTGTACTTATCTTCGGGAGGCTATGGAATAGGAAAAGTTTTACTTTTTTAATTCCTTATCATGCGAATTTGTTGACTTCGAAATTTTAAATCTCTGTATTTCTATTCTCTGAGGACACGCACAACTGGATCTGATGATTAGACACCCGCGCCCCCTGCTAGAGCCGCGAGAGGCCAGGGTCGGGACAGAGGCTGAGGACGGGCATGTGGTGCAGCAGAGCACCTGCCCGAGTTGCTATAGAGGAGCCAGCAGTAGCTCCAGTTGGAGGGAAGGCACCTGAGATGCCTGTTACTACCCCTGCACTTAAGGAGACCCTCGCCCAGGTTTTGAGCATGTTTGGCACTCTAGCTTAGTCGGGGTTGATTCCACTTGCTCCTGCCATATCTCCGGCAAGGGGAGGAGTGTAGAATACCGTTGCCCATACCCCAGAGCAGCGAGTCCAGGTTGACCAGGTCCTAGAGGTCATACTAGTGCAGCTGATTATCCCAGTTCACCCTGAGGTTAGGGCAACAACATCTAAGGGGAAGCAGCTCAGGTGTGAGAGTTACAAGAAGTACCACCCTCCTACATTCAGCGGTTTAGCTTCAGAGGATGCACATGGCTTTATTGAGTAGTGGCATCATATCCTCCGTACTATGGATATTGTGGAGTCGAGTGGGGTTACGTTCACTACGTTTCAGCTTAAGGGAGCAGCTTATCAGTGGTGGCAAGTGTACGAGTTGGGTAGCCTGGCGAGGCATCTTCACTCATCTGGGCTCAGTTTTCAGAGATGTTACTCATAGAGTTTGTTCCCTATAGATATCGGGATACATGGCGCATGGAGTTTGCGCAGTTGTGCTAGGGTGCTATGACCGTATCAGAGTATGCTGTCAGGTTCAGCGAGTTGTTCAGACATGCACCAGCCTTAGTCTGCACAGTCAAAGAGAGAGTCCGTCGATTTAGCGAGGAGATCAACCATGGTATTAGATTCAATATGGCTCGATAGTTAGAGACTGATAACCCATACCACTAGGTTGTGGAGATCGCTCAGAGATTAGAGGGTATGTGGGGCCAGGAGAGAGAAGAGAGGGAGTCCAAGAGGCCTCTAAATTTTGGCATAGATAGTGGTGCCCGTGCCCCAGTTACAACTTCTCATGGTAGAGGCTATGTGAGCCGTCCCGTTCATTCAATCCTTCCAGCTTATAGTGGTATTTCGGCTACTCGCAGGTCTCAGGTTTCCCATTATGCATTGTCACTATCTAGTTTACTTCCTGCACGGGGTGCTTTTAACGGCCAGTCCAGCCGACCAGGCCCGAGCCAGTTTCAGCAGCCACGTTTTCCGAAAGCTTATTTTGAGTGTGGCTATACTCCTCGTATTGTGAGGGACTACCCAGATGTAGGAGTGGTGCACCTCCATAGACCACTCAGGGTCCACGTATTCCACAGGGTCCTTAGGCTTCTTAGGCTGTAGTTACCGCACTAATTGCCACTTTACTTGCACTACCAGCTAGAGTTAGAGGTCAAGAGGAGGTCAGGCCAGATGTTATGCTCTTCCGACTAGGACAGAGGCGGTTGTATCAGACTCAGTCATCACAGGTATAGTTCTGATTTGTCCTAGAGATTTATCAGTCTTATTTGATCCAGGCTCCACTTATTCCTATATATCATCTTACTTTGCTCCATATTTTGGTATATCCTGCGATTCCTTGAGTTCTCTTGTCTATGTGTCCATGATAGTGGGAGATTTCATTATTGTTGACCATGTATATCGGTTGTGTTTAGTTGTTCTTGGTGGTTTTGAGACCATAGTTGATCTATTGTTGCTCAGTATGATATATTTTGATGTTATCTTGGGCATGGACTGGTTGTCGCCGTATCATATTATTCTTGATTGTCACGCCAAGACGGTGATACTGGATATGCCAGGTTTACCGCGGTTGGAGTGGAGGGGTACTTTGGATTATGTTCCTAGTAGGGTGGTGTCTTTCCTTAAGGCACAACAGATGGTTGGAAAGGGGTGCGAGGCCTATCTAACCTTTGTGAGAGATATCAGTGATGATACTCCTACCGTTGAGTCAGTTCTGGTAGTGAAGGACTATCCAGATGTATTTCCGGCGGATCTTCTGAGAATGCCTCCCGATAGGGAAATTGATTTTGGTATTAATTTGTTACCGGGCACTCAGCCCATCTCTATTCCACCATATCGTATGGCCTCAACGGAGTTGAAGGAGTTAAATGAGCAGTTTCTTGATAAGGGTTTCATTCGGCCTAGTGTGTCACCTTGGGGTGCTCCGATCTTGTTTATAAAGAAGAAGGATAGTTCTATGCGCATGTATATTGATTATCGTCAGTTGAACATGGTTACAGTGAAGAATATGTTTCCACTACCACGCATTGATGACCTACTTGATTAGCTACAGGGTTCCAGAGTGTTCTCAAAGATTGATTTGCGGCCAGGTTATCATCAGTTAAAGATTCAGTATCCAGACATCCAAAGACTCCCTTCAGGACTCGGTATGGACATTATGAGTCCCTTGTGATATCATTTAGGTTGACCAATGCCCCAACATCATTCATGCACTTGATGAACAATGTATTCCAGCCTATCTTGACTCATTCGTCATTATGTTTATTGATGTCATCTTGGTGTACTCTCAGAGTTGGGAAGATCATGACAGCACCCAAGGACTATGCTCCAGACCTTGAGAGAAAAGTAGTTGTATGAAAAATTTACAAAGCGTGAATTCTGGCTTGATTTGGTGGTATTTTTCGGACATGAAGTGTCGAGCGAGGGGATCAAGGTAGATCCAAAGAATATTTAAGCAGTGCAGAGTTGGCCTAGACCGTCTTCAGCTACTGAGATCTAGAGTTTTCTTGGTTTGGCAGGGTATTACCATCGATTCGTAGAGGCTTTCTCATCTATTGTTGCACCTATGACCAGATTGACCCAGAAGGGTGCTCCGTTCAGGTGGACCAAGGAGTGTGAGGAGAGCTTTCAAAAGCTCAAGACTGCTTTGGCCACAGCCCCAGTGTTAGTATTACCTATGAGTTTGGGGTCTTACATTGTGTATTGTGATGCAGCACGTGTTGGCCTTGGCGCGATGTTGATGCAAGATAGTAGGGTGATTGCCTACGTGTCTAGACAACTAAAGGTACATGTGAAGAATTATCTTGTCCACGACCTTGAGTTAGCAGCTATTGTTCATGCCTTAAAGATTTGGCATCACTATTTGTACGGTGTCCGTTGTGAGGTCTATACCGACCACAGAGTCTATAATATTTATTCAAATAGAATGATCTTAACTTGCAGCAGAGGAGATGGTTAGAGTTTCCTAAGGACTATGATATCACCATTCTACATCATCCCAGGAAGGCCAATTTGGTAGCCTATGCCTTGAGTTTGTAAGGCGAAGAGCTTGGGTAGTTTAGCATATCTACCAACAGTAGAGAGGCCATTAGCATTAAATGTTCAAGCCTTGGCTAACTAGTTTGTTAGATTGGATGTTTCGGGGCCGAGTCGAGTTTTGGCTTGTGTGGTTTCTCAGTGTTCGCTTTATGATCGTATTAGAGAGAGTTAGTATGAATATCCCCATTTTCTTATACTCAAGGACACAGTCCAGCACAGCGATGCCAAGAAGGTTACTATTGGGGATGACAGTGTGTTGTGGATGTAGAGCCGCCTATGTGTGCCTAATGTAAATGGTTTGCATGAACTGATTCTTCAGGAGGCCCATAGTTCGCGTTACTCCATTCATCCGAGTGCCGCCAAGATGTATTAGGACTTGAGGGAGCGCTATTTGTGGAGGAGAATGAAGAAAGACATAGTGGAGTATGTAGCTTGGTGCCTAAATTGTCAACAGGTGAAGTATGAGCATCAACAGCTAGGTGGATTGCTTTAGAAACTAGAGACTCCCGAGTGGAAATGGGAGCGGGTTACCATGGATTTTGTTGTTGGGCTCCCACGGACTCCGAGGAAGTTTGATGCAGTATGGATGATTGTGGATAGGTTGACCAACTCGGCTCATTTCATTCTAGTGGTGACTACTTATTCTTCAGAGCAGCTGGCTCAGGTCTATATTCGCTAGATTGTCCGATTTCATGGTGTGTCGGTATCCATCATCTCTGATCGGGGTACACAGTTTACATCGTGATTTTGAAACGTCGTACAATATGAGTTGGGCACATGGGTTGATTCGAGTACAACATTCCACCCTCAGGCAGACGAACAGTCCAAGCGTACTATTCAGATATTGGAGGATAGGCTGTGTGCCTGTGTGATGGAGTTCGGGGGTTCTTGGGATCAATTCTTGCCACTTTCAGAGTTTGACTACAACAAAAGCTACCAGTTGAGCATTTAGATCGCTTCATATGAGGCCTTGTATGGGAGGCAACATCGGTCTTTGGTGGGTTGGTTTGAGCCTGATGAAGCTAGGCTATTGGGTACTGACCTGGTTCAGGATACTTTGGAAAAGGTTAAATTGATTCAAGATCATCTTCGCACAGCCCAATCTAAACAAAAGAGTTATACAGATCGGAAGGTTTGCGACATTGCATTCATGGTTGGGGATCGGGTCTTGCTCCGAATGTTTATAAAGGGTGTTATGAGGTTCGGGAAGAAGGGCAAGTTGAGCCCTAGGTATATCAGACCTTTCGAGATTCTTGAGAGGAATGGAGAGGTGACCTCCAAGCTTGTATTTCCACCTAGTCTAGCTACATTCCATCCAGTATTCCATGTCTCTATGCTCCGCAAGTACCACGATGATCTGTCTCATGTGTTGGATTTCAGCTCAGTTCAGTTGGACAAGGATTTGTCTTATGTTGAGGAGCCGATGGATATTTTGGATAGTCATGTCCAAAAGTTGAGGTCAAAGAGCATTTCATCTGTGAAGGTTCAGTGAAGGGGCCACACTGTCAAGGAGGCAACTTGGGAGACCGAGCATGATATGCGTAGCCGTTATCCTAAGCTTTTTACTACTTCAGGTATGTCTCTATACGCGTTCGAGGACAAATATTTATTTTAAGAGGGGGAGGATGTAACGACTCGGCCAATCATTTTGAGTATTTTAGCTCCGATCCCCTATTTATTACCTCCTCTATGTTGAATTATGGTTATGTGATTTTCCGGGGGTGTTTGGTTTTGGTTTTGGGTGAGTTTCGGAGTGAAATGGGATACATAGTCCTTAAGTTGGAGGCTTAAGTTGAAAGAGTTGACCGTCATTTGACTTTTGTGTAGACGACTCCGGAATGGAGTTTTGAAGGTTCCAATAGCTTCGTATAGTAATTTTAGACTTAGGAGCTTGTTCGGATGTTGATTTGGAGGTCCGAGTCGTTTCGGCTTGAATTGACAAAAGTTAGAAATTTGAAGGTTTGGAAAGTTGAGAAGTTAGACCGGGAGTTGACTTTATTAATATCGGGGTCGTATTTCGATTTCGGAAGTTGGAATAGGTCTTTCATGTCATTTATGACTTATGTTTAAAATTTGAAGTCAATTAGAGTTGTTTTTGTATGGATCGACATTACTTTTGAAATTCCGAAGTTCATAGTTTCAATAGGCTTGAATTGGGTTGCAATTCGTAGAATCGATCATGTTTGATATGATTTTTGGCCTCGACTAAGTCCGTTATGTGTTTTGAAACTTGTTGGTATATTCGGACGGGGTCATGGGGCCCCCGGGTGTGATTCAGATTGAATCCAAAATAAATTTGGACTTATGCGTTGCTGAACCACTACTGTTCTAGTGTCATCGCACCCGCGGAGGGTTTGGCCACAGGTGCGGACATGCAAATACAAGAGGCTGATCGCAAAAGTGAGGGACTTTGGGCCTGACAGGAATCGCAGATGCGAGGTTCTTTCTGCATCTGTGAGCTCGCAGGTGCGAGAATCTTGGTCACAGATGCGGACATGGCCAGGAAGGCCTGGGATCGCAGAAGCGGACATCGTCCGTAGAAGCATGTGCGCAAAAGTGTGTTTTGTCTGCAGAAGATGAAGTGCATATGCGCATTTTGTCTGCATAAGCAGAGGATGCTGGGCTTAGTGAGAACCGCACCTGCTATGGAAATTCCACAGGTGCGGAGCCGCAGATGCGGTTGTGGGTTCAAAGATGCGACTTCACTTGGCAGAAATAGAGGCCTTCGAGGGTTTGATTTCATTATTCATTTTTGGACCTAGAGAGCTTGGTTTGTGGTAATGTTTTGTGGGGTTTGCAGGAAATTCATCGGGGTAAGTGATTCTAACTCAGTTTTGGCTATGTTACACGAATCTATTGTCATTTTCATCATTTAATTAGCGATTTGATTTGGAAATTTGGGAAAATATTGTGAAAACTGCTTAGGCTAAATTGAGGATTTGAAAGGCGGTTTGAGTTCAAATTTGAGTAATTCTTGTATGGTTGGACTTGTTATCGAATGGGTGTTCGAATTTTGTAGTTTTGGCCGAGTTTCAAGACGCGGGCCTGGGGTTGACATTTTGCGTTGACTTTGTATTTCTCTATAAAGATCATAACTATATTGTTCAGAATAGTTTCCTATAGTTTATATTTATGGTATGGAGTTTTTTTGGCTAGATTCGAGCCGTTCGCTGGTTTGATAATCGAGGGAAAAGCTTACTAGTGGATTGAGTTAGCGTGTTTTGAGGTAAGTCTCTTGCCTAACTTTGTGTGGGAGAATTACCCCTTAGGATTGATATTGGTTTGTGTTAATTGTGATATGTGAAAGTCGTGTACGCAAGGTGATGAGTGTGTACACGAGCAAAATGTTAAAATTTTCCAGTTTTAGCTATGTAGATTCCTTTCATGCCTTAATTGAGTTACCTTACCATGTTATAATCATCATCATTAGTCTATCTTCACATGTTCTACTTGTCTTATCTCTCACTTGTTAATTGCCTTTACATGTTTCGTTGAAATATTGTTTCCTCTGTTCCTTATTCATTATTTAACCGTTGAGTTCCTTACTTGAAGTTATTATTTTTGGAATATCTTGTTGTTGAAATTGGTATTGAGCTATAAAGGTCATGATTTACATTGAGGCAAAGTTGTAAAGTTGTGAAATACTATTCTTGTTGAGTTATTCACTTTCGATTGTTATTGTGAGACTCTTGTGCATATTGTGGTTGAGCCATGGGCTATTTTTTGTGAAAACACTATTGTTATTAGTTTCTTGGCAAATTGTGATATTGGGCACTTGAAGTGCTATTTGTGATATGTTTTGATATTGATACGCATGCAGTGGTATAAGGACTTGGGGTTGAAACGCATGCAGTGAGATAAGGTGGGTTTAAAATGCGTGTTGCTAGTAAGGGAACTACTTGAAGCCATGTGGTGTGATAAGGTGGGCTAAAACGCGGGAAGCTATTTCAGGAAAAAATGATTTTCAAAACTAAATGCAAGGCTCCCACTGTGATATAAGGAAAGATTGTGGATTGTTTTTGTGATTTGAGTCTACGAGGCGGTTCCTCGGTAGTGACTCTTGTTGATACTTTTCTATTACCTCACTTGTGTTTTGATTGCTTTGTTTCCTTGGCATAACATTCCTTGTTTTCTTCCATGATGCATTATTTGTCTTAGTTCGGCGTAGCCAATCATGGTATATTCCTTACTTATTTCATTTCCATTTGTTATTATGATTACACTGTTAATTACTCATTCAGTTTCTTATTTATTCTAGTGGGGCCTTGACCTAACCTCGTCACTACTCTACCGAGGTTAGGCTTGGCACTTACTTGGTACCGTTGTGATGTACTCATACTATGCTTCTGCACATATTTTTGTACATATCCAGGTACCTTCTACCAGTCCAGGTACCAGTGAGACGAGCTCAGCTTCGAAGACTTCAAAGTATACCTGCCGGCGTCCTCAGGCCTCAGGGTCACCCTTTATCTAGTCTATTTTCTTTTCTTATCCTTTTATAGACACTGATGTATAGGGATGTTCAGTACCATCTTATAGAGCTTGTGACTTGTATTCGCCGGATTTTGGGAAGTTGTGTTCTGTTAAGTTACAGAGTTTATTTATATGACAATGGTTGAGTTATTTGAAGGTTCTTTATAAATTCTCAGTTAATATTGCATGTATGTTAGACTTACCTAGTCTTAGAGACTAGGTGCCATCACGACCTCCTACGGAAGGAAATTGGGGTCATGACAGGTAAATATGCCAAACTACCCATGCTCTCTGCCTTCCTACTCAACGCATCAGCCACTACATTTGCCTTCCCCGGATGATATAATATGGTGATATCATAGTATTTCAATAACTCTAACCATCTCCACTGCCACAAATTAAGGTCTTTCTACTTGAACAGGTGCTGAAGAGTTCGGTGGTCAGTACATATCTTACATGGAATGCTGTACAGATAGTGCCTCCAAATCTTCAGCGCGTGAACAATGGCTGCCAACTTTAATTCATGCATATGGTAATTCTTCTCATGAACCTTCAACTGTAGAGATGCATAGGCAATCACTTTACCGTGATACATCAATATCACGCCAAGCCCAATACGTGATGCATCACAATACACAATGTAAGATCCTGAACCTGCAGGCAACACCAACATTGGTGCTGTAGTCAATGAAGTCTTGAGCTTCTGAAGGCTCAACTCATACTCGTTGGACCATCTAAAAAGAGCACCCTTCTGGGTCAACTTGGTCAATGGGGCTGAGATAGATGAAATCCCCTCCACAAACCGACGATAATAACCCGCCAAACCCAAGAAGATCTGAATCTCTATAACTGAAGCAAGTCTAGGCAAATTCTAAACTGCCTCAATCTTCTTAGGACTCACTTTAATTCCCTCGGAAGATACAACATGGCCCAAAATGTCAACTGAGTCCAACCAGAACTCACACTTTAAAAATTTGGCATATAATTGACGATCTCTTAGAGACTAAAGTACGATCCACATATGCTGCTCATGCTTCTATCGACTGCGGGAGTAAAATGAAATACCGTCAATGAAGACAATCACAAAAAATCCAAATAGGGTTTGAACACCCGATTCATCAAATCCATAAATGATGTTGGGGAATTAGTCAAGAAAATGACATCACTAAGAACTTAGAGTGACCATACCGTGTTCGAAAAGCTGTCTTAGTGACATCCAATGCCATAATCTTCAACTGATAGTAGCCAGATCTCATGTCAATATTGGAAAACACCTTGGCACTTTGAAGATGATCAAATAAGTCATCAATCCTCGACATCGGATACTTGTTCTTGATAGTGACTTTGTTTAACTATCAATAATCTATAAACATCTTCATCATTCCATCCTTTTTCTTCACAAACAACACCGGTGCACCCAAAGGTTAGACACTAGGTCTAATAAATCCCTTATCAAACAAATCCTGTAACTGCTCTTTCAATTCCTTTAACTCAATTAGGGCCATACGATATGGTGTGGTAGAAATGGTCTGAGAGCTCAGAAACCAAGTCAATGCAGAAGTCAATATCTCTATCGGGTGGCATCCCCGATAAATCTGTAGGAAATACCTTTGGAAACTCACGCCCAACTGGTACTGAATCCATGGAAGGAATCTCCGCACTAGGATGAAGGGTATAGGCAAAATATGCTAGACATCCCTTCTCGGCCATACGTCGAGTCTTCACATAAGCAATGATCCTACATTAGAATGGCCAGGAGTCCCTCTCCACTCTAATCGAGGCAACTCCAACATGGCTAATGTCACATTCTTGGCATGACAGTCCAAAATAGCATGATAAGGTGACAACCAATCAAGAAATAAAAGGTCAACCCTAGTATCATAGCTCCCGATAGTGACCAAACAAGTATGATATACACGGTCTACCATAAAAGAATCTCCGGCGGGCGTAGAAACATAAACATGAGCACTCAAAGAATCACGAGATGGCCGTATCTTTATGAAAAACTAGAATAATACCTGTGATGACCGCATTCGATGACTTTGCCTTTGGTCTAGCTAGGAATGCATAAAAACGGGGTTGAGCATTACCACTCTAACCTCCGCCCCTAGGACANATATTTATGGTATGGAGTTTTTTTGGCTAGATTCGAGCCGTTCGCTGGTTTGATAATCGAGGGAAAAGCTTACTAGTGGATTGAGTTAGCGTGTTTTGAGGTAAGTCTCTTGCCTAACTTTGTGTGGGAGAATTACCCCTTAGGATTGATATTGGTTTGTGTTAATTGTGATATGTGAAAGTCGTGTACGCAAGGTGATGAGTGTGTACACGAGCAAAATGTTAAAATTTTCCAGTTTTAGCTATGTAGATTCCTTTCATGCCTTAATTGAGTTACCTTACCATGTTATAATCATCATCATTAGTCTATCTTCACATGTTCTACTTGTCTTATCTCTCACTTGTTAATTGCCTTTACATGTTTCGTTGAAATATTGTTTCCTCTGTTCCTTATTCATTATTTAACCGTTGAGTTCCTTACTTGAAGTTATTATTTTTGGAATATCTTGTTGTTGAAATTGGTATTGAGCTATAAAGGTCATGATTTACATTGAGGCAAAGTTGTAAAGTTGTGAAATACTATTCTTGTTGAGTTATTCACTTTCGATTGTTATTGTGAGACTCTTGTGCATATTGTGGTTGAGCCATGGGCTATTTTTTGTGAAAACACTATTGTTATTAGTTTCTTGGCAAATTGTGATATTGGGCACTTGAAGTGCTATTTGTGATATGTTTTGATATTGATACGCATGCAGTGGTATAAGGACTTGGGGTTGAAACGCATGCAGTGAGATAAGGTGGGTTTAAAATGCGTGTTGCTAGTAAGGGAACTACTTGAAGCCATGTGGTGTGATAAGGTGGGCTAAAACGCGGGAAGCTATTTCAGGAAAAAATGATTTTCAAAACTAAATGCAAGGCTCCCACTGTGATATAAGGAAAGATTGTGGATTGTTTTTGTGATTTGAGTCTACGAGGCGGTTCCTCGGTAGTGACTCTTGTTGATACTTTTCTATTACCTCACTTGTGTTTTGATTGCTTTGTTTCCTTGGCATAACATTCCTTGTTTTCTTCCATGATGCATTATTTGTCTTAGTTCGGCGTAGCCAATCTTGGTATATTCCTTACTTATTTCATTTCCATTTGTTATTATGATTACACTGTTAATTACTCATTCAGTTTCTTATTTATTCTAGTGGGGCCTTGACCTAACCTCGTCACTACTCTACCGAGGTTAGGCTTGGCACTTACTTGGTACCGTTGTGATGTACTCATACTATGCTTCTGCACATATTTTTGTACATATCCAGGTACCTTCTACCAGTCCAGGTACCAGTGAGACGAGCTCAGCTTCGAAGACTTCAAAGTATACCTGCCGGCGTCCTCAGGCCTCAGGGTCACCCTTTATCTAGTCTATTTTCTTTTCTTATCCTTTTATAGACACTGATGTATAGGGATGTTCAGTACCATCTTATAGAGCTTGTGACTTGTATTCGCCGGATTTTGGGAAGTTGTGTTCTGTTAAGTTACAGAGTTTATTTATATGACAATGGTTGAGTTATTTGAAGGTTCTTTATAAATTCTCAGTTAATATTGCATGTATGTTAGACTTACCTAGTCTTAGAGACTAGGTTCCATCACGACCTCCTACGGAAGGAAATTGGGGTCATGACAGGTAAATATGCCAAACTACCCATGCTCTCTGCCTTCCTACTCAACGCATCAGCCACTACATTTGCCTTCCCCGGATGATATAATATGGTGATATCATAGTATTTCAATAACTCTAACCATCTCCACTGCCACAAATTAAGGTCTTTCTACTTGAACAGGTGCTGAAGAGTTCGGTGGTCAGTACATATCTTACATGGAATGCTGTACAGATAGTGCCTCCAAATCTTCAGCGCGTGAACAATGGCTGCCAACTTTAATTCATGCATATGGTAATTCTTCTCATGAACCTTCAACTGTAGAGATGCATAGGCAATCACTTTACCGTGATACATCAATATCACGCCAAGCCCAATACGTGATGCATCACAATACACAATGTAAGATCCTGAACCTGCAGGCAACACCAACATTGGTGCTGTAGTCAATGAAGTCTTGAGCTTCTGAAGGCTCAACTCATACTCGTTGGACCATCTAAAAAGAGCACCCTTCTGGGTCAACTTGGTCAATGGGGCTGAGATAGATGAAATCCCCTCCACAAACCGACGATAATAACCCGCCAAACCCAAGAAGATCTGAATCTCTATAACTGAAGCAAGTCTAGGCAAATTCTAAACTGCCTCAATCTTCTTAGGACTCACTTTAATTCCCTCGGAAGATACAACATGGCCCAAAATGTCAACTGAGTCCAACCAGAACTCACACTTTAAAAATTTGGCATATAATTGACGATCTCTTAGAGACTAAAGTACGATCCACATATGCTGCTCATGCTTCTATCGACTGCGGGAGTAAAATGAAATACCGTCAATGAAGACAATCACAAAAAATCCAAATAGGGTTTGAACACCCGATTCATCAAATCCATAAATGATGTTGGGGAATTAGTCAAGAAAATGACATCACTAAGAACTTAGAGTGACCATACCGTGTTCGAAAAGCTGTCTTAGTGACATCCAATGCCATAATCTTCAACTGATAGTAGCCAGATCTCATGTCAATATTGGAAAACACCTTGGCACTTTGAAGATGATCAAATAAGTCATCAATCCTCGACATCGGATACTTGTTCTTGATAGTGACTTTGTTTAACTATCAATAATCTATAAACATCTTCATCATTCCATCCTTTTTCTTCACAAACAACACCGGTGCACCCAAAGGTTAGACACTAGGTCTAATAAATCCCTTATCAAACAAATCCTGTAACTGCTCTTTCAATTCCTTTAACTCAATTAGGGCCATACGATATGGTGTGGTAGAAATGGTCTGAGAGCTCAGAAACCAAGTCAATGCAGAAGTCAATATCTCTATCGGGTGGCATCCCCGATAAATCTGTAGGAAATACCTTTGGAAACTCACGCCCAACTGGTACTGAATCCATGGAAGGAATCTCCGCACTAGGATGAAGGGTATAGGCAAAATATGCTAGACATCCCTTCTCGGCCATACGTCGAGTCTTCACATAAGCAATGATCCTACATTAGAATGGCCAGGAGTCCCTCTCCACTCTAATCGAGGCAACTCCAACATGGCTAATGTCACATTCTTGGCATGACAGTCCAAAATAGCATGATAAGGTGACAACCAATCAAGAAATAAAAGGTCAACCCTAGTATCATAGCTCCCGATAGTGACCAAACAAGTATGATATACACGGTCTACCATAAAAGAATCTCCGGCGGGCGTAGAAACATAAACATGAGCACTCAAAGAATCACGAGATGGCCGTATCTTTATGAAAAACTAGAATAATACCTGTGATGACCGCATTCGATGACTTTGCCTTTGGTCTAGCTAGGAATGCATAAAAACGGGGTTGAGCATTACCACTCTAACCTCCGCCCCTAGGACAGCCTCCAGCTGGATGACCTCTACCTCTAATATCCAGACCACCATCTCTAACAGCCTAACCCCCGCCTCTGGCTAGTTGTGCAGGCAGTGGAGAAACTGGTATTGGAATTATGGCACGCGTACCCTATTGTGGTACGCTGCTCCCCAATCAAGGACAATGCCTCCTGATATGTAATCACCGCACTCAAAGCAACCCCGCGGCTGGCCTAACTGCTGAGTCTAAAATGATCTCTTATGACCCGATGACCATTGTAGTAACTCTGTAGCGGTGGTGCACTGATAGGAGCTAAAGGTGCACTGAATATTGGCTGCTAAAAAATGAGACCCATAAGAATCACGGCTTCTCTAAGCACAATGTGCTACCTGAACCGCTGACTGAATCACCCTGTGAGGATGTCCTCTACAAAATGAACCTCTGTCCCCAGCTGAGGCACTAGTGAAACCACTAAAATGATGATGCTTCTTCTCAGATACTGCCTCCCTACCCTGACCATGAATCCTATCGATTCGTCTAACAATCTCTACCGCCCTCTGGAAGGAAATATCATCCCCAGCCTCCTGGGCCATCTGTAGCCTAATACAAAAAGTAAGGTCATCTATGAGTCTCCTCACCTTCTCCCTGTCAGTAGGAATCAAAATAGTTGCATGGCAAGATAGGTCCACAAATCTAGTCTCGTACTGGGTAACAGTCATGCTACCCTGATGTAGACGCTCAAACGGGTTGTGGTACTCCTCTTTCAGAGTAAAAGGAATGAACTTCTCCAAGAATAGCTGTGAGAACGGATCCCAAGTAAGTGGAGGTGAACCTGGTGGTCTGGCTCGATCATAGTCTTGCCACCATATCTTGGCAGAGCCGATCATTTGAAACATCATAAAGTGGACTCCATTGGACTCCACAATACCATGTTGCACAACACCTCGTGGCAACAGTCCAAATAATTTAGTGGCTCCTTAGAAGGTGTACCACCAAAATGAATCAGAAAGGGCTTGGTGAAGTTATCCAACCTTTTCAATTCCTCATAAGTCATCGTGTACCTCTCCCCAGACTGAGTAGCCATAGTGGGTTGAACTACTCTAACTTCTGGAACCGGCGAAGTCTGGTACAGGGGAGCCATCTGCTCTAAAGTGTGAGTGGTGGGAGTCCAAGCATCTCCCCTGTCTGAGAGACAGCTGGTGCCTTAGGAAATACTCCGACCTGGGCCACACTCTCCATAAGGTCCACTAAGTAGACTAGGGTGTCCTGAAGAACGGGAATAGCAATGAATCCCTCTGTGACCTGAGCGGGTCCGACTGGTACGGTCTGAACTGGGATCTTCTCATCATGCTCGATTTGAGGCTCTCCAATGGTTGCTGCTGCACCTGCTCTATGCTGAGCTCTGCCTCTGCCTCAACCCCTACCTTGGCCCCGGCCCCTACCTCTGGTAGTGGTCTTTGGCTCCTCATTGACTGTATAAGATGTGCGTGTCCTTACCATCTACGAGAGAAGAAGAATAGAATAGTTCAAGCTTTAGTAATAGAATAAAGTCGCATGATAGAGAAAGAAAGAAAGAAGCGAAATTTTCCTAAAGCTCTGTAGCCTCTAGAAGATAAGTACAAACATCTCTGTACTGATTCCCTAAACTTTACTAAGCTTGCTCGAGACTCGTGAGACCTAGGAAACCTAGTGCTTTGTTACCAACTTTTCACGATCGGGAATCCCAACCTTGAGGTCATAATGGCGCCTAATATTTCACTTGCTAGGCAAGCCAACGTTAGCTACTTACTTAACCCGTTTTAACAATTTAAAATAGAACATTAATAATACAAAAATGTAATAGTCTGAAATAGATGTGATAAATATGACGTAGTGTAGTCTAAACATATCCCAGAAATATGGAGTCATGAATACATGAGCATACTAGAACTCTAAAGATTAAAAATGAATGAAATACAACTATTCGAAATAAGAAAAACAGTAAAGGTAGGATAGACGGGGACTTCAGGGACTGCGAACGCCATCAGTTCTACCTCAAGTCTCCGAAAACAGTTGAATTCGAGCAATTTTTGCTACGCGCCGCTAGGAATAACACTGGTATCTGCATAAGAAGTGCAAAAGTGTAGCATGAGTACAACCGACCCCATATTCTATAAGTACCGAGCCTAACCTCGACGAAGGAGTGACGAGGCTATGGCAAGTCATTCACAAATAACCTGTATGAAATAATAATAATAGAAAAGAGAAATAGAAATTAAGTAGTAAACTCATATAAATGGACCCGAAGGTCAACTACCATAGGGCCCCATAATAACATAATCTCCAATCTAATATCAAAATACCGAGAATAACCTCAACAACCACAAACAACTACAATACATCAAATCTGTTGCTGCGTGCAACCCGATCCCATGTTCCGACACAATATCTTTTACATCGTATAACTCGTTTCCAATATCAATATCATATCATTTACTATTCCATTGCACCGTGCAACCCGATCCCCCAATATTAATTTATTTCAGTACCGTTGTGGCGCACAACCCGATCCCCCAATATAATTTTATTAGCATAAATAAATATACACCAGTATTTACAAAATACCAACAAAAAATAGAAAATGAAATGTGCAGAACAATAAGGAATTGCCAACACAAAGGAAGAATAGCCAATAATTCATAATCCCAAACATTGGCAAATCAATAATACCGAAATAGCTAGATAGCTCACATAAACAGAATGACAAAATAAAGCACTTCAAGAAATATAAGCATGGTAAAAGCAAGTAGAACATGAGACAATGAAAAATATACAATTAATATAATTAGAAGCATGTAGCAGGTAAGCGGATATTCAGTGAGAAATGTACAAATCAAAACGAGTAACAATTAAACAACAAGTAACAAGTAAAGCATGGATAACAAGTAAGAACATGTAGAAACTAAAGCATGTAACAAGAGATAACATAGAATGAAAGAAGACATGGAAATAAATAGCCTAATCCATCATGCTTTAACCTACAACAACGCACATACACTCGTCACCTTGCATATATGTCATTTCCCCACATAATTCACATAACAAATAGACCAACAAGTCCTAATTCCCTCAAGTCAAGGTTAAACACAACACTTACCTCTCTGCGCACCCAATTCAAAATCCAACCACGGCTTTGCTTTTCGAATAAGCCTCCAAACCAACCGAATCTAGTCAATTATTGATCAAACAATTCAAAATAAGCTTTAGAAACTACCCACGAATGAAAAAGGTTCAATCTTTGATGAATTTGAGAAAGTCAACCCGGGTCCGCTTGGTCAAAATCCGAGATCCGGACCACAATTCAAGATCTGGACCAAATCTGATTATCCATTTACCTCCAAGCCCAGTTATGTAATTTGTTTCGAAATACGACCTCAAATTAAGGTCTAAATCTAAATTTTACAAAATTTCCAAATTCTACCCAAATCCTTGATTTCTACCATAAAAGTTTTGGACTTGATGTTAAAAACACATGAAAAGTAATGGGAAATTAATTTAAAGTGGATTGGAGTTGCTTAACAATAATTTTGTGAAGAAGAAATTCTTAAACGATCGCCTCTAGAGTGTTTAGGACGGATCCCTAATGCGATCTGTCCTAAAAGACGGATCACTTTTTACCTAGCTGCAGGTATCGCAATTACAAAGGACGGATCCCTAATGCGATCAGTGCGTCATAAGCCTAGAAGTTGCAATTGCGACAAGTTGCTCGCAAATGCGAAGGTACCCCCCATAGCAAATGCGCCCAAAAGCATCGCAAATGCAAAGCTGACGCATGTTGCCAGTGATCACAAATCCGACCAAGATGTTTGCAAAAATGATCTATGACAGTTCGCAAAAGCGAAATGTTTTCTCGCAAATACGAGGTCACCCAGCCCAAGACCATGCTCGCAAATGCAATGTCTTGATCACAAATGCGAGGCTCACATTTGCAAGCCAGACCTTGAAAATGCGAGATCTGCATATCAACAGCAGAACTAATAGCACACTATTTAACTCAAATCATCCAAAAGTTATCCGATACACACCCGAAACTCACTCGAGCTCCTCGGACTCAAAACCGAACATGCACACAAGTGTAATAACATCATATAAACTTGTTCGCTACCACAAATCATCAAAATAACATCAAATAATAAGAATAGATCATCAAAACTCATGATTTTAAACTTAGAAACTCATTTTCATAATGTTTCACATAACACGTCAAAATGCGCTCGGGTCACCCCGGACCTCAATCAATAATGCGTACAAGTTCAAAAATATCATACGAACCTGTCGGAATCGTCAAAATACTAATCCGAGGTTGTTTACCAAGAATGTTGACCGTGGTCAACTCAAGTGCCAATTTAAGCCAAAAATTACTTTTTCTTCAAATAATTACGTAAACAATTTTTGAAAAATGACATAGACCACGCACATAAATCACGAAACATCAAATGAAGCTAATGGATGTCTTGGAACATCGAAATAAAGGTTAGTACTCAAAACAACCTATCGGGTGTCCCGATCCAAAATCCTAACCTGTCGTGATGACGCCTATTTTAGTACTAGGCAAGCCGACAACATCAATAACCCACGATTTCCTTTAAATTTTAAACAAATGTAACGTTTAATACAATACCAAAAATCTAGCAATTTCCAATACAATACTCCCATAACCTGGTGTCACTGAGTAAATGAGCATCTTATATGAGTATAAGTCTGGAAAATACGGTCTATAATAGTCTGAGACCAAATACAGTAAACAAGGAGATAGAGAAGGAGAGACAAGGTCTGCGGAATATGGCAGCTACCTCAAAATCTCCTAAAAATCAACTACGCGAAATAATCAACACCCGCTATGTTTAGGAACACCTGGATCTGCACACGAAGTGCAGGGTATAGTATGAATACAACCAACTCAGCAAGTAACAATAATAACTAAGGAACTGAAGATAATGACGAGCTACACAGTCATAGTTCACTTTCAGTAGTTCCAGCAAAGAATAGACATGCTTTCAAATCTGGCAATTTAAGTCAAATCAATTTTATACATTTCAATTTCAAGTAATCCGGATATAAATTCTTTCAGAGATTTCACAATAATGACAAATAGAAACCAAGTGCAACAACATATTCAAAGCAAGTACAGCCTCTCAAGCATTAGTCACACAGCTCATCACAACAGCTCAACCACTCCGCTCTCAGCCCTCAGCACTCACACTCAATGGGTACTCGTGCTCACTGGGGGTGTGTACAGACTCCGGAAGGGCTCCTACAGCCCAAGCGCCATAATCTGCACGGACAACTCACGTGCTGTACGGACAACTTACGTGCTACACGGACAACTCACGTGCTATAATATCCTATGCGGACAACTCACGTGCCATAATATCCTTACCTCATCGACAGGCCGTCGGCCTTACTCAGTCCTCAACCTCTCAAGTCTCTCGAGCTCTCAGAAATCACAAATATCAACCCAAACAAAGACAACATAATATATCAATAAATATCCAGAAAGAGTGAGGTATAATACGCAAGAAAGATCATGATTGAGTACAAGACAACAATTAGCAAATAATTCAACAAGTACGCGACCTCTATGGGTCTCAACAGTACTATAACATAGCCTAAGCATGATTTCTAACATGATTTATAGTCAAGTTTCTTCAACATATAGAGATCATATAGATAACAATAAATTATTCAACTTTACAGTTTTTCGGGATGGGCCAAGTCAGAATCCCCTCGGTGCGCGCCTACACACCCGTCACCTAGCATGTGCACCACCTCCAAAATAATCACATGATACCAAAATCCGAGGTTTCATACCCTCAGGACCAGATTTATAATTGTTACTTACCTCAACCCGTGTAATTATTTATTCCGCTATGACCTTGCCATGAGAATTGGTCTCCAAAAGCCTCGTATCTAGCCACAATTAATTCGATTCAGTCAATACAAATTATTGTAATTAATTCCATAAGAAAATACAAATTTTTTCAATAAAATCCAAAATTAACTCAAAAATTGACCTTAGGGCCCACGTCT
Source organism: Nicotiana otophora (assembly GCA_000715115.1). Lineage (NCBI taxonomy): Eukaryota > Viridiplantae > Streptophyta > Magnoliopsida > Solanales > Solanaceae > Nicotiana > Nicotiana otophora. The sequence goes on along the minus strand of AWOL01S0006762.1, from coordinate 17,005 downwards.
CGGAACCCGACAAAAGTTACAGAATATGAACGCTCATCCAACCACGAGTCCAACCATATAAATTTTACCAAAATCTGACATCAACTCGACCCTCAATTCTTCAATTAAAATCTATGAAGATTTCTACCATTTTCAACCCAATCCTTACCCATTTGAACTTAACAATCTTAAAACAACCTTATTGGTATGTATACATAATACTCTTACACCCAAGAATCATACTATTAATCACCCATCTTTACTCCAAACCCAAAATTGAAGAATTGAGGAAAGAAATTCTTACCTCTTTGAAGCCCTAGCAAGATCCTTGTGAAATCTTCAAACCTTGACCAAGAATTGATGGATNAAATTGAAGACTAGGGTTAGAAATTCCTACCTCTTTGAAGCCGTAGCAAGATCCTTGTGAAATCTTCAAACCTTGAACAAGAATTGATGGATAAATCACTAAGTCTTCACTTTCTCTCTCTAAAATGCTCTCACCTCTCTCTCAAATATCAGATTTTTGGCTCAAAAATGAGCTTCAAGGGCTATAAATCGAAGTTGGGTCGGGTAAAAAATTAGAAAGAATGGAAGCTCTGACGCAGTTATGCGGTCGCATAACAGGTATACGGTCCGCATACTAGCCACATAATTTGGCCTCCAAAGCTGGGCGTTACTGACCTGTTCTGCGGTCATTATGCGGTCTGCATACTTGTTCTACGGTTACATAATGCACCACAAAACAGGTCTACGGTCGCATAGTATACTGCAGATTTTCCTCAAATCTTGCCCTCCTCCTGCTCCACTTTGCGACCATTATACG
>AWOL01S0006762.1:0-16082 GCA_000715115.1 Nicotiana otophora | reverse complement strand
ATTGTAATTAATTCCATAAGAAAATACAAATTTTTTCAATAAAATCCAAAATTAACTCAAAAATTGACCTTAGGGCCCACGTCTCGGAACCCGACAAAAGTTACAGAATATGAACGCTCATCCAACCACGAGTCCAACCATATAAATTTTACCAAAATCTGACATCAACTCGACCCTCAATTCTTCAATTAAAATCTATGAAGATTTCTACCATTTTCAACCCAATCCTTACCCATTTGAACTTAACAATCTTAAAACAACCTTATTGGTATGTATACATAATACTCTTACACCCAAGAATCATACTATTAATCACCCATCTTTACTCCAAACCCAAAATTGAAGAATTGAGGAAAGAAATTCTTACCTCTTTGAAGCCCTAGCAAGATCCTTGTGAAATCTTCAAACCTTGACCAAGAATTGATGGATAAATCACTAAGTCTTCACTTTCTCTCTCTAAAATGCTCTCACCTCTCTCTCAAATATCAGATTTTTGGCTCAAAAATGAGCTTCAAGGGCTATAAATCGAAGTTGGGTCGGGTAAAAAATTAGAAAGAATGGAAGCTCTGACGCAGTTATGCGGTCGCATAACAGGTATACGGTCCGCATACCAGCCACATAATTTGGCCTCCAAAGCTGGGCGTTACTGACCTGTTCTGCGGTCATTATGCGGTCTGCATACTTGTTCTACGGTTACATAATGCACCACAAAACAGGTCTACGGTCGCATAGTATACTGCAGATTTTCCTCAAATCTTGCCCTCCTCCTGCTCCACTTTGCGACCATTATACGGTCTGCAGAGTGATTCTGCGACCGCATAGAGGTCGCAGGAATGACCATTTTCCGACAAAAAGTTTCCTTTACACATCGGTACATTGTTCAATCCAAAACGTCCGAGCCGCGGCTCGCAAGCTCACCGCGAGAACTTTCTATAATCTTTGTACTAATTGATCTATCTCGGCACCACCAAACCTTAATTTCCTTAGCAATATTTCTCCGGGGTCGTTATACATAAGTTAATATCCGGTCAACCTTTTCAACTTAAATTCTAAACCTTGGAACTAAGCGCTCCAAATCATTTCAAAACCTCATCGAACCCAAACCAATTACCCCGACAAGCCAAATAACAACTGTAATTTACAATTTGAGCAATAAATGAGGGAACGGGATTGCAATAGATAAAACGACCGGCCAGGTCGTTATATCGGGTCATCATATCTTATATTTATTTTACACCATATCTGATAATTTCAAAATTAACCTTAGAAGGTGACCTTCTTGCCTCTGAGAATTTGAAAAGGATGATACTGGACAAGGAAGCGCTTAAATCTGAGCAGGATCAACTTACTGAGTGCCTTCTTGTCCTAGAGTCCAAACTTGCTCAAATGGACAAACTCGAAACCCGACTAAAGCAAAATGAGCAAGAAATATGACTAATAGCCAAGAAGCCACTTAACTACTTGTTGAGCTTGTTGAGATGAAGATTAAATGGGCAGAGTAGCAGGATATTGTTACTTTGGCTACCCAGCGTGAGTCTGCTTCCATAGAATGAATCATTAACTTGGAAGATAACTTACACTCCAAGACTGAGGATGCTACTGCATCCGAAGAGAAGGGGGCCAAAATGGAGAAAAGGCTCCGAAAGGTCATGGACAAAAATCGTGAATACACTAAAACCAATGCTGACCTATTGGGGCCTACAATATTTTGAAGGTTGACAACAAGCGGCTGCAGTCGAAGATCCAAAAACCCCAAGCCAGATTCTGAGATCAAGAGGATTCTTTCTTGCCTGAGAAAACTCATGTTGTTTACAGTATGAGGAGGAAGACTTTGGAGGATGCCAAAAATGGAATTAAAAATATAGATGACTTCATTGACGAAGCTCTTACTTTAGCAACAACCTCCTTTAAGCTCTTCCTACCCGAGCCACTACTTCTAGCTCTTCTGACACTTGCTCTGAGTCCTCGAAATTTGAAGAGGAAGGTGAAGACGAAGAGCCCGAAAATGAGAAACCTTTAAGTCCAAAAGATGCAGAAGAAGCTTCTCAACCTTCAACCTCTTCTAATAAAGCAAATTGAAATATTTTACAAAGTTGTTATTTTTAGAAACTCTTGTAACTATTTCGGACTCGTTTTTGGGCCCGGAATTTTGAAACAAAAGATACCCTTAACTTCTCGGAATTTTTAACAAAAGATATGTTTTTTATCTATGCTTTCCTTTTGATAAAGTCCGGAAATTTTCACCTCCGATTAACTTTATTATCGGGTATTTATGCTTATATTTTTTTATCCTTTAACTAGAAAATGTTTCATAAGAGAGGGCCCTTATATTTATGATGCTCTTGAATAAGACGTCTCATGTTCATTCTGGCACATACATTTGAAGATTAAGCAACATTCAAATAAAGAAAATACCATGTCTATTGGACAAGAAATAAGATATAAAAATAAAAGGACTTTCATTTATTCCTTCTATTTTCAAAAATACATTAGACAAGCAAGAAAATTTGTACATTTGCTAAATAAATGAATTGCCAAGACATGTGGCTAATTTGTACTTTTTATTTCCATGGGACTCGATATACAATCCCGGTCCTAACTTGAGGTGATTCATAACAACTGAACATTTAAGATCAAAATATGTTCTCCAGTTTCAGCAGTCCCCACTATTACTGCATTATCAGATACTTCACTTGCCTTTTGAAGCTAACATTGAAACTTTTAGCTTTTTTGTAGGAGTAGCTTCCCCCATTATTCGAATGCAAAGTATAAGAATTCAAACATTGGATTTCCTGTTGTCACTAGAAGTTCACATTCATAGTACACTTTACGTTGCTGCCTCATTAAAAACCTTGCAAGAAAAATCCATTTGGGACAAAAACTGAACGAAGAAAAAAAGAGTGCCGTGCATACTTTCAGTATAACAACGATCTTCAATAATAGTACCTCTTGAGATGGGTCACGTTTCAGTTGCTTGGTAATTTAACTCCATCTTGATTTTCTAGTTGATACGACCTTTTACAGGTTATAGCATAAATCTGGTAAGGTCCTTCCCAATTTGGTCCCAATTTCCAGTGTTAACTTCCCAGGTAATATGTATTACTTTTCGTAGAACCAAGTCTCTGACTTTAAAATGACAAAGATTTGCTCTACGATTATAATACCTTTTCATTCTTTGCTTCTGCGCCATCCTCCTCACATAAGCTAAATTCCCGTGCTCATCAAGCAAATACAACTTAATCAACATAGCTTCAGTCTGGTTTTGCTCGTTTGTTTGGGAAAAACTCATAGTTGGCTTACCTTTTTCCACCGCAATCAGAGCTTCAACTCCATATACAAGAGATAAAGGTGTTTCTCTGGTACTTTACGTTGTGGTTCGGTATGCCTATAGTACTCCCGATAACTCCTCAAGCCACCTGCGTTTTGCATCTTCTAATTTCTTTTTGCAGCTTTGAATTATCACTTTGTTTGTTTGTTCTGCTTCACCATTAGCACTTGGATGATATGGAAATGACATGATCCTTTTAATATTCAATACCTCTAGGAATTTTGTTACTTTGGAGCCTATGAATTGTGGCCCGTTGTCACAAGCAATTTCTTTTGGCACTCCAAATCGACAAATAATGTGATCCCAAATGAAGTATCACCTCTCATTCTCCAATTTTCTTGAAAACACCTACCTTAACCTATTTAGTAAAATAATTAGTCATAATTAAAAGAAAATTTACATCTCCGGGTCCCTAAGGCAAAGATCCAACTATATCCATCCCCTATTTCATAAACGGCCACGACGACACAACTGAATAAAATAGTTCAGCCGACTGGTGTGCTAACTGAGCAAAACGTTGGCATTTATCACACTTTTAGACAAACGTTTTAGCATCTTACTCCATTCGAGGCTAATAGTAACCGACTCGTATTAATTTAAGCACCAATGAATCTGCTCCAGAATGATTACCATAAACTCCTTCATGAACTTATCTTATTACATAATCAGCTTCCGCTAGTCCTAAGCATCGAGCCATAGGACCCTGAAAATATCTCATGTATAATTCTCCATCAACAAGACAATACCGGACAACTTTTCTTTTGAGTGTTCAGGAGGCTTTAAAATCTTCAGGCAATTTTTCATGCCTTAGATATTCAATAAATTTATTTCTCCAATCCCAGAATAGGATTGTTGAATTAACTTCGCAATAACCATCCACATCCAGGACTGAATGCAGCAACTGTACAATTGAGCCGAAATCAACGCATTTCAACTCCATTGAAGAACCCAAGTTAGGTAATGCATCAGCTTTCACATTCTCCTATCTTGGAATATGAATCACCGATCATTCCCTGAACTGGGAAAGTAAAACTTTGACGTTGTCTAAATATTGTTGCATATGCTCCTCTTTAGGGCAAAAAATCCCATATATATGATTAACCACCAACTAGGAATCACATTTTACTTCAATCACCTAGGATCCTAGTCCCCAAGCTAATTCGAGTCCTATAACCATAGCCTCATACTCGACTTCATTGTTAGTTAAATGAACAGTTCGTATGGCCCGTCTTAGGATTTTTCTCGAGGGAGTAATTTATACTATTCCAAGACTGGACCCTTTCATATTGGATGCACCATTTGTAAACAAGGTCCAGAATCCGAACACGGTCCTTGATACCGAAACTTCTTCTTTTGTATCCAAAGGCATCATCCCGAGACTAAAGTCAACCACAAAGTCGGCCAAAACGTGCAACTTGATTGCAGCCCACGATTTATATTGAATACCAAATTCACTAATTTCAACCATCCATTTTGTCACGACCCAAATTCTCCTATAGGCCGTGATGGCGCCCAACGTTACCGCTAGGCAAGCCAATAGTGAACTAACCACATGATTGTTTCTTTTAACATTTTAAAAATATCTAATTTTTAATTAGAGCATAAATAGAAAGTAAAAGTGTAACAAGATGAGAGAAAAATAATTCAGTTTTTAGCAAATGAGATATGCAAAAAAACCCAAAAATCATCATGTGTCTACTAGTGTAATTTTCAAGACCTGGTGTCACAAGTGTATGAGCTACTAGTAGAATATACAAAATACTACACCACTGTCTGAAGTGAAATAGATAGAAAATAAAATCAAAAGGAAGACTTCGGGTGCTGCAGAACGAGAAGGCAGCTCACCACAAAGTTAAATGAAATCAAGGTGCGCGCCGGACTGATAACCAGATGCACCTGCCTTAGATCTTGCACGATTAGTGCAGAAGTGTAGTGTGAGTACATAAAAAATATGTACCCAATAAGTATTTAGTTTAAACTCGAAGAAGTAGTGACGAGGGGTCGACTACGACACTTATTACGGGTTAACAATAAAATACTGAAATTATAATTAAGCATGGTCTATATAAATATAGCTAAAAACTCAATAACAAGAAATAAATGAACGATTCTTTAACTAATTTTAAATCCCAAATTAATTTTCATCATTTAACAAATTAATCTCTCAAACCAATGAAACAATATAAATTATAATTGGGCTCCAAGAATTATTACATACGAATTATGCCGAGGTCGTACGACCCGATCTAACATACAAATATATAAACTGTGCACTGCCGATGGTCGAACGGCATGAACCATAGATGCATCTATTAACCTGCCGAGGTGAACGACCCACTCCCATGAGAGTAGTAGAATTTTACCTCGCTCGTCGAAAATACTTGCGACACGAGTAAACATAGATTTCTAAAAGTTATCGTCATATTGTTCAATCCTTTCCTAAAATAAGGAATCTAAATTGGAACTTTAAATCTTGAAATCCTCAATCTCAGCTCTTATTCAATACAATTAAAAAGCCTAATCAAATAACGGTGTCAACAAAGCATGATGTAAACCTAAGACTACCCGGTCATCACATGGAATATAGCTACGCATGTACTCTCATCACCTAGTGCATACGTAGCTCCCCACACAAATAATTTACAAGAAAATACACCTAAGGGGATGAGTTCCCTCTTACAAGGTTAGAAAGAGACTTACCTCGTCTCAAAGCTTACTTTCTGGTCCACAATTATGCTTTAAACCCTCAACTCGGTGCCAAACGACTCGAAACTAGTCAAATGTTATATAAAATAATCAATACATGTTTCAAAGTTCATATCCTAACTATTAAAGTGATTTCCCAACCCTAATTGAAGAATTCCTAAAATTTACCTCCAGGCCCACGTGCCCGAATTCCGAAAATATTTGAAGAAAGTTGTCACCCATAACATCATGAACTCAAATATATAATTTTCACTAAATGCCATAACTATTTTCGTGGTTACATCCCATTTTTATCAAACATCTAGGTTTTTCATCTAAACCCATAATTTCCACAAATTTACATGTTACAATTTAGCCATAATCTATGTATTAAACTCACATTAGGTAAAAATTATTTACCTTCAATCACTAGGTTGAAATCCTCCTTTTTGAAGCTCCAAAATCGCCCAAGAGTGCAATAAATGAACCCAAAAATGACTAAGTCTTGATTTTTTAAATCGCACTGCCCAACTGCCCTCTTCTTCGCGAATGCGGAATAGGCCTCGCATTCACGAAGGCAAACGGCCAGACCCAGAAAAGCTTGGCCTACGCAAAAGCGACCAGGGCCTCGTGAATGCAGAGGCGTACCGGCCCTGCCCTAGGGGAACGCGAGGGCACCTTCGCGAATGCGAAGAGTAATTGGCACTAACCCTCCCCAGGTCCCTTCCTTCTACGCGAACGTGCTGGGGCCTTCGCGAACGCGTAGGCCTGGGACCTCAAGGCTCCGCGAACGCGACCCCTTTATTGTGAATGCGAAGGGAAAATTGCCCCACTGCCTAGATCCTTCATCGCGAACGCGTGGGTCCTTCCGCGTTCGCGAAGAAGGAAACCGGAACTGAAATTTCTGGTTTTCCTAACTCAGCTCCGGGCGGTCCGAAACACCCCCAAGCCACTCGGGACCCCGTCCAAATGCACTAACAAGTCCATAAATATGATACGGACCTGCTCAAACTCTCAAAATGCATAAAACAATAACAAAACCAAGAATCACACCCTAATACCAAATCGAATCAAGTTATGAACTTCAAGTTTCCAAATCGCTCTGAACGCGCCGAATCATACTTAGACTACTCGAAATGACACCAAATTTTCTAGGAAAGTCTTATATTACCATACGGAACTATTCCTAGTCTCAGAATCCCAATTGGACCTCGATAACACCAAAACCTACTCCAAACCAAATTTAAAGAACTTTAAAACCTTTAAAGAGCCAACTTTCACTATTAGGCGCCGAAACGCTCCCGGGTCATTCAAAACCCGATCCAAACATACGACCAAATACGAAATCATCATGAAAACCTATTGGAACCGTCAAATCCCGATTCCAAGGACATTTATCCAAAACGTTGACCTAAGTCAAACTTAGCTTATTTGGCCAACCTTAATGAACCAAGTATTCCGATTTCAACCCGAACCCTTCCAAATCCCGAACTAACCATCTCCGCAAGTCATAAAATAGTAAAAGCTCATACGGGGAGTCTTATTTATGGGAACGAGGTTCTAAAAAGAAAAATGACCGGTCGGGTCGTTACCCATTTAGCCAATCGACCCGATAACTCAGGTTTATGAAGGACATTCCTCAGAGAAAAAGTCATCACAACGGCTATATAGTGACATTGAAAGTAGGGCATAAGCTTTCGAGAGAAAACTACAAGAGCTAGAGACAACTTTTTCAGGTGTAGATATCGAGTTTTCGCACCTGATAGTATTTTACTAATATTATAAGTAGGAAATTGCGTACCTTCCTCATTCCGGACCAGAACTACACTTACCGCTACTTCTGACACCTCCAACGCTTGCTGGTATTCCGGTGTCCATGAGAAGTCATTATTATGTTTTAATAATGAAAAAAATCTGTGACACTTTTATGAGGATCTAGCTATAAATCTACAAAGGGATGCTAATCTTCTGGTCAACCTTTGCACCTCCTTTACGCTATTCAATTGATAAAAAATATCTTCTATTGCTTTGATCTTGTTAGGTTTTACTTCAATTCCTCGTTTCAAAACCAAAAACTTTTCCGGACCCAACTCCAAAGGAACATTTCTCTGGGTTAAGCTTCATATTATACTTCCTTAAGATGTCAAACATTTCTTGTAGACGAGTCAAATAGTTCCCTGCATTAAGAGAATTAACCAACATATCGTAAATATAAACTTCCATAGTTTTACAAATTTAACATTTAAACATCTTATTCACGAGCCTCTAATAGGTGGCTCTAGCAATTTTGAGCCTAAAAGATATTACATTATAACAATAAGTGCCAAAATTAGTAATAAATGATATTTTCTCTTAATTCTATGAGTTGATTCTTATTTGATTATAACCGGAAAATGCATCAAGGAAATTCATCAACTCATGCTCAGTCGTGGCATCAACCATTTGATCGATGTTCGGCAATGTGAAAGAGTCTTTAGGTCAAGCCTTATTCAAAATTTTAAAATCAATACACATTCTAAAGTTGTTATTCATTTTTTGTACTATCACTACATTAGCTAACCCATCTAGATATTCGACTTCATGTAATGAACATATATTAAGTAATTTGGTCACCTCCTCATTTACAAACTTATTTCTAACCTCAGTTATTGATCGCTTTTTTGTTTTACTAAAGGGAAATTAGGGTCCAAGCTTATCTTGTGAATTCCCATTTCAAGTGGGATATCTGTCATATCTAAGTTATACTACACAAAATAATCTGCATTAACTTTAAGAGATTTAATAATTTTACGTCCGAGTTCGGGGATCAACCCCCTTCCCAAGTAAACCTTTCTTTTCGGGAACTCAATGAACAAAGTAACTTGTTCGAGTTCTTATGCATTTGAGTTTGTTGGATCTGTAGCTTCTAGTACCTGGAAGGATCTGGGACCTGGTAAATGTCTGGTGTCTCCTCTTTACCACTATCTTCCTTCGATATTTCCACCGGGATTGAATTAGAAGTTGACACTGGTACCTGTAATTGATATTTATTGACTCTATTCGCCTTACTGCTAGACAACGTAACTGTATTTTCCTTGCATTGGGCTGATCATCTATAAAATGCTTAATACCATCCGGTGTTGGAAACTTTAGCAACTGTGATCAGTTAATAGAACAACTTTCATATCGTGGATCCATGGCCTACCAAGAATCACGTTATACCCTATATTTCCATCCACAACTTCAAATAATGTAGATTTCATCACCTATTCAGCATAGGCAGGCAACACAATCTCATCTCGGGTCGTCACACTTATTATGTTGAATCCAGTAAAAAGAATTATTGCCAAAACTATTTTACCGATCAGATTTTCTTTCTCTAGGACTCTTAGTTGAATAATATTGGTCGAACTACCTGGATCATCCAACACAAGTATAATTTTGAAATCTAAAAGATTTAAAGATATTACCAGTGCATCATTGTGTGGTAAAATAAGGCCATCAAGATCTTCCTCATTCAAGGTAATTTCATCATCTTCTGATATTTTTTGGATCCTATTTTCATGAGTGGCTGATATTTTCGTCTTCTTTACATCTGAAAATATCACCCCATTCACTTCAACTCCTCCAAAAATCATACTTATTATGAGATGGGGAGACCCTATTGGTTTTGCTTGTTCCGTTGTATCACGAACTTTGCCGCATCTATTTCTTGCCCGGTCACTTAAGAACTCTCTAAGATGACCATTTTCCAGCAATATTGTTACCTCTTCATGAAAATACTAGCAGTCCCAAGTCCTATGACCATGTGTACCATGAAATTCACACAACAAATTAAGATCTCTCTCACTGGGGTCTAATTGGTTTTGAGAACCTTGCTTCCTTTATGTTCCTCATGGAGAAAACCAACTCCACCAAGTTAATATTGAAATTGTAATCTGATAATCGGGGATAGCTTGAATCCTGGGACCCCGATGGCTCTTTATCTTGCAAAGTTCTACTACCTCATCCATGATCAGTTCTCCTATCCGGTCCAGGTCTATCCAATAACAAATAATATGTACTTCCTTGTCATGTTCGTGAATCCGTCTTTTTGTTTAACACATACGGTTGAAAACAATTCCTAGATGGCCTCCAGGTTACATTGAGGTCATTCTTAGACATTTCTAGATTCTAATCATGGATACGAACTTCGAAAGATACAGGAGAACTCTACTAATCATCTTCATTTCTAATTTTTGATTCATAGCGGTTGTGGACGTCAGCCCATATGGTTGCTTTAAATTCCAACAAGCTCTCCTTCAATTTACTTGAGGAATCGAAGCTTAAAGGATTAAGACCCTCAGTAAATACTTTCACTTCCCATTCATCCAGTACTGCTAGAAATAAAATTCTCTCCTTTTGAAACCTGATCACGAATTCTCGCAGGAACTCTGAGTCTCATTAAGCAATTATGAAGTTATCTCTTTCCTAGCTTGAACTCTCATCACTCCAGCATGAACTTTGAGGAAAACAATATACATGCATTTCAAAAGAAACAATTGAGTGCTCAGGTAAAAGTGAATACCATGTTAAAGCCCCTTTTGTTAGGGTTTCGCCAAATTTCTTTAGCAACACTGGTTCGCTCTCATGTGGAGCTAAATCATTTCCCTTCAGAACTGTAGTATAAGTTGTGATGTGTTCCTATGGATCCGAGTTTCAGCATATTTAGGAATATCCGGCATCTTGAATCTCTTTGGCATTAACTTTGGAGCCGCATTAGGTTTGAACGATAGTTGTATATACTTCTTCGAGTCCGTTCCTTTTAAGATCGGAGCTGGCCCCAGGATTTGATCCATCAGAGCATGAAATTCCTTAGTATTCTGATCCATTCAAATATTTATTTCCCTCATGCACCTCATGAGTTCGGTCTTGAAAGGATCGCCTGCATTATTTTCATTTGCAAATCAACTACCTGCACCACCTTCTTGGTTGTTGTTTGATCTAAACTCCTCTCTGGAAGCGACATTGCCAGGCCGTTTGATTTATAGGCACGCCAGAAGGGGCTCGAACTCCACTATATGAATTATTTAAATCCACCGACAATACTTGTTGAAGCTCAATCATTATGCGATCCTGTTTGGAGAGATGGTTCATAATTTTTCGTTATTGTTCTCTCTAAACTTTTATGGTATTGGACACAGGCTTATCATTCAAGTCATCAGGAGTAGGACTCTTCCCATAGCGACTATTTCCTTTCACCCGGCTCAGAGTTGATTCATTCCCACAATATAGGTTTCGCTAGTTGAATCGTCCTGTTGAGTCCCATCATGTAAATTATCCACATGCCCGTTTTGGTTGTTCACATCAACATTCAGCAAGTTGTTGATATCATTTTATGCAATAACTTTAGTATGCTTAAAATAAGAAAAATTTAAAGCACGTTAGTATAAGATAAGCAGATCAAAATAACACCACAATTGTCTATGCCCCACGGTGGGTACCAAACTGTTTACTCACAAAAAGGTACAATTGAATTTAAACGTGATTTATAAACACATGGATTAAATTGATTTGTAAATAAGATAACTAAAGATAAGGATCACGAACTTTGAAGGACCGCACCTGTGGCAAAGTGTAGCTAGCTAGGAAAATGTGAGGCACATTGAGCAGGGAGTTCTCATATGCAGTATTGGCAGCAATGAATTATCACATCTGGAAGGGGAGGAATGAAGCTCTTTTGCAGAGTTCAGTTCCTAGACCACACAGAATATGTGACCAAATCAATGAAGAATGCCGAGTTCAAGTGATGGAGATACTCAGCAAATGAAAAAGGGACAAGGATAGGAGATGGCTGGAAGAAGTATATACTTCTTCTGTTTCAATTTAGATGAGGTAGTTTGACTCGGCACGGAGTTTAATAAATAAAAAGACTTTTGAAACTTGTGGTCTTAAAAGCTTAAGGGGTAAAAGCTTTGTGGGGCTATGACTTTTGTGTGGTTATAAAAATTTCTCATTAAGGGTAAAATGGGTAAAATAAAAAGTTTAAAGTTGAATTACTTCCAAATTTAGAAGTGTATCATTTATTTTGGAACAGACTAAAAAGGAGAGTATCTCATTTAATTTGAAACGGAGTGAGTAGATAGATAATAGTTATGCAGGACCAATACTTGTACAGGAATAGGATAACAATAGACTTACTTGAGCATAACCGAGTAAGTACGGGATTTTTTTTATATAGCTAGATGATAGAGTGCTTTCCTTCATTGTATTTGTTCTAGAGATTAATGAAAAAAATTCATTCCACCAAAAAACAAAATGGTGAAAAGTGAGTTTTACAGACTTTTACTAACGAGTTAATTTACAGATATATTGGTCAATATTTACGAATGTCGTCTTTAGCAAGATGCTTAAAGGATATAAGTAATTTTTTATGTAAGGAAACTTAACGAAATGAAAAGTGTTTTACATATTTAGCTCTGAGCCTCTGAACGAAAAGGAATCTCATGTTAAGTGATATTAATAGGTGACGTTGATTAAAATGAAATCACGTGATTCTTTAAGGTCAAGTACTTCAAGGATTATATAAAATCCGGTAAAACCCGACCAAAACAACCAACCAATTTTGGTCGGTAATGGTCAATAACTGTCCAAAACACGATCATTTATGCATGGACGGTATTTTAGCGGTCGGAAAGGTATACCGACCAAAGTTGGTCGAAAATTACCGATCAACTTTGGTCGGTCAATTAAATTCAGAAAAACAAATATTGCAAAAATTAAACCGACTAAAGTTGGTATGTTTTTTCCAACCAAAGTTGGTCGGTATTTTAATTATGTAATCAAAAGATTCACCATTTGGGAATCGAACCGGGGTCTATACTGTGGCATGATACTATTCTACCACTAGACAATTGATGCATTTTGTTTTAAGACTGTCTTTTATTTAATTTATGCTCTTTAATTGTATTTTCGCACAAAAATAACCGACCAAAGTTGGTCGGTTTTATTAAAAAATAAAACTACCGATCAAAGTTGGTCGATTTTTTAAAATGACCGGCCGAATTAACCGACCAACTTTGGTCGGTTTTTTTAATATTAATTTTTATTTAGTTTAATTGAAAAACCGACCAAAGTTGATCGGTTTCTTGAAAAATAAATTTCGCGGGACTCAAAAATAGTTTTTCGCATTTCTGCGCCAAAGAAAACCGACCAAAGTTGGTCGGTTTCATAAAAAATAAATTAAAAATAAAATATTTTGAAAAATCGACGAACTTTGGTCGGTTTTTTGGCCGGTTGTTTGACCGACCAAAGTTGGTCGGTTTCATAAAAAATAAATTAAAAATAAAATATTTTGAAAAATCGACGAACTTTGGTCGGTTTTTTGGCCGGTTGTTTGACCGACCAAAGTTGGTCGGTCGACCTTGGTCGGTTTTTGCCGAATTTCTAGTAGTGTAATAATGAAACTAGAATGAATTAGAGCACGTTTGGATTGATTTTAAAAAGTAGTTTTTCAGCAGAAATAATTTTTAAGCCAAAAAATAATAAGTTATTGTTGCCCAACTTATTACGTTTTGCTTATTTTAAGCTATTTTTGACTTATTTTAAATATTGTTTGATTTTACCAAACACTGAAAAAAACTAAAAAAAACTTAAAAGTTGATTTGGCAAGCTTAAAAGCCAATCCAAATACCCTCTTAATGTTGAAGGCTTGAACCGCTTCTCAAAGTATTTTGTTTTCCCTCAAAAGTATATTTCATTTTAGTTTTTAGGGTTCGGTTCGTCTTTTAATTGAAAGGTCCTCATGGAGTCATGGTACTACATCATTTTCAAAATGTTCATTGAAATACGCTGTTTTTTCAAAATGTATACATTTTAGATCAACATTTATAACACGTCTCTCATGGTTTTTGACAAAAAACGTTTTTGGCATAATCATTAGATATCCGAAATCCACTAATTTAAGTCGTTAGGACTTTCTATAGGGAGCTTATCAGGATCGAATTTTAAATTCCTGGTTAAGACTAAAGCAATCTCATTCATANAAAAATAATAAGTTATTGTTGCCCAACTTATTACGTTTTGCTTATTTTAAGCTATTTTTGACTTATTTTAAATATTGTTTGATTTTACCAAACACTGAAAAAAACTAAAAAAAACTTAAAAGTTGATTTGGCAAGCTTAAAAGCCAATCCAAATACCCTCTTAATGTTGAAGGCTTGAACCGCTTCTCAAAGTATTTTGTTTTCCCTCAAAAGTATATTTCATTTTAGTTTTTAGGGTTCGGTTCGTCTTTTAATTGAAAGGTCCTCATGGAGTCATGGTACTACATCATTTTCAAAATGTTCATTGAAATACGCTGTTTTTTCAAAATGTATACATTTTAGATCAACATTTATAACACGTCTCTCATGGTTTTTGACAAAAAACGTTTTTGGCATAATCATTAGATATCCGAAATCCACTAATTTAAGTCGTTAGGACTTTCTATAGGGAGCTTATCAGGATCAAACTGCTTTGACTGGCATTTAGTGGGCTCCTCTCCCACTAAGCAAGTCGGCCATCTCAACCACAATCAATCTTTAGTCCTTTCATTATATTCTCTCCTATTCAAATTTATCATATATCATAATAATTATTCTCAAAACATTCAGTATAGTCTAAAACATAGTAATATTGATTACCCCTAAAATCAGATAACAATTAAATTTATAAGTGGTTTTAAGGATATTCGAATTAAATTGACACAAAGCGATAAATTAAGTTACTATTGAGTAAATAAAGATAAGATAAATTCAAACCACACGAGTTGGATAATTTCAGCCTTGATAGAATAATTGCCTTCGAGCCGGGCTCACCACGACCGGTGTCAATAAACAGAAGAGCAAGAGCTTAAAGATAGAGAAAATAATAATGTATTGCTTTTGAGTGCCTATTACAATGTGTAAAATGAATTATTAGTTCCCCTTTATATAATAGGGAAGTCCTATTTTAGGTACAACTAAGGTAAACTTTCTTCTGATTCACTGATTGTCGGCTCCTTATCGATACGCGCCGAGATCCCTGTCGTAATATTTGGCTGGTCCCAGATATTTCGGCCTTCTATTGGCTATGCTGGATTGTTTGACAATGTTCTTCGATGTCGCTCGAGGCTAGGACCGATTCCGGGATCATGGCCTCGATATTCTCGAAGGAAGGCATCATGTCCCGGGTTCTAGTCCGGTGGGACTTTGGCTTAATTTTGGTCCCTTATTGCCATGTCTCGAGCATTGGCTTATCTCGTCGGAGGCTCAGATGCATCATGAGCTCGGTTTCACCCGTATACAGATAGTCCTCTTATTTTTCGGAGAGTAAACGACAAGAAACGACATGAGCTTCCGATTCTTGCTTTGATGCACCGTGACAGAAAAAACAAAATAACTGAAACGTCCCGTCAGTCAAGTTTTAATAGAATTAAATGCATGTCATCCACCGGTCGGTCGTCCCTGGATGAGAAATACGGCTGAAATACTATAAATACCCCCTTCTTTGTTCATTTTAACTTTACATCCAGACCATCTACCATCGTACCTTTAAGATTTCAATACTTTCTAGCACTTTTACTCTAGTATTTTCGAGATCCTTCGCAAGAATATTTACATGTCTTCATCTTAAGACATCAAGTCCAATCTTTCAACTTTCTTTCTTTCTCCACCTTTTTCAGATTTTACTCCATTTTTAAAAAAATGGCAAAGACTTCAAAAACCATTCCCTAGAAAGAAACCCCTTTTATTTCTCGGCCGGCTACTGAGGCAGTTTCGCCCGCCAGCATCGATGAACCAGTACCTGAACCCCCTTTGAAAATGTTCATCCCCGGGGGATGCTCGGTCAACGTCGATTTCAAAGTTGAAAAACCTTCCTCCGTACAAGGCCGATTTGAGGAGGTCTCGAGATACATCTGCTCGATCACTGAAGAAGTTCTCCCTACGGTCCGAAAAGACTGCAACTGGGCCGATAAGGACATAGTGATCCTCGACCCCAATGAAGCCATTACCACCCATGTCGAGGGATACTGTTACACCCTATATTTTCGTACGTAAAAATACATCGTAAGCAAACTAATGTAGGACCA